>CM060638.1:7881702-8071702 GCA_030578275.1 Meda fulgida | reverse complement strand
GAAACCAGTTTGAGATGATTCGAGCTTTGTGAAGTGTGTTATCCTGCTGGAAGTATCCATCAGAAGATGATACACTGTGGTCATAAAGGGATGGACATGATCAGCAACAATACTCAGGTCGGCTGTGGCATTTAAACAATGCTCAATTGGTATAAAGCGGCCCAAAGAAAATCACCATTACACCAGCCTGAACCGCTGATACAAGGCAGGACAGATCCATGCGTGTTCATGTTGTTTACGCCAGACTCTGACCTGACCATCTGAATATCACAGCAGAACTCGAGACTCATCAGACCAGGAAACATTTTTCCAATCTTCTATTGTCTGATGTTGGTGATCCTGTGTGAATTGTAGCCTCAGTTTGCTGTTGGAGTGTCATCGGTGTGTGTTCTGCTGCTGTAACTCTTCTGCTTCAAGCTTTGACGTGTTCAGAGACGCTCTTCTGCAGATCTCAGATGTATCGAGTGTTTATTTGAGTTACTGTTGTCTTTCTATCAGCTGAACCAGTCTGGTCATTCTCCTATGATCTCTGGCGTCAACAAGGCATTTTCTCCCACAGAACTGCCCACTGGATATTTTCTCTTTTCAGACCCTTCTCTGTAAACCGTAGAGATGGTTGTGTGTGAAAATCCCAGTAGACCAACAGTTTCTGAAATACGCAGACCAGGCCGTCTGACACCAACAACCATGTCATCTTCAAAGTCACTTAAATCCCCTATCTTTCTCATTCTGATGCTCAGTTTGAACTTAAGCAGATCATCTTGATCATGTCTACATGCCTAATATACAGTAAAACATTTCTTGACCTTCAGATCAGCACATTAGAATGATTTCTGAAGGATCATGTGACACTGAAGACTGGAGTAATGATGCTGAAAATTCAACTTTGATCACAGGAATAAATTACATTTTAAAATATATTCAAATAGAAAACAGTTATTTTATATTGTAATAATATTTCACAATATTACTGTGTTTACTGTATTTTTGACCCAATAAATGCAGATTAGATGAGCATAAGAGAGTTAATCTTACTGACCCCACACTCTTGAATGGTGTATATAAAAAAATAGTGATGCTCTTCAGCTTTAACACAATTTAAGCTCATTTCTCCTACATAATGCAGCACTTACCGAAGGACTATGAGATGATGACACAGCAAATGTTTGCTTCTGAACCCAGCGATTAATTCGATCAGAGATTCCTGAAGAAAAATTGCGAAATTCCTGAAACAAAGTACATGATATTAACAAATGACTGAATGATCAGTTAAGATGAGCTTAAATATGTTACAGTGAAATCGTCATCACCTGTTTGGAGAACACGTGGCTTTTCTCTGATCCCTCCTGTTCTTTCTCAAACAGCTCCCTCTTCCTGGACACCTCATCCACTAATCCCACAGTCTTAGGAACTGTTGGCGATTTGGATATTTCCCATTTCTGAAAGTTGGAAAGAGCAATAAAATCCACTCCTTCATTCATCGATATCTGGCACTGTTCACAAAAAAGGCCTGAAACTCTTTCAACAATTGGTCAATGAAATGATGTGCTTAGCATTTTATTATAAATTTGATTCCAACCTAATGTTTTATTTGCTCTTTTTCTCTTTTTATTTATTAATTGCAACCATATTAGCAACATTTGAGACATGCATAGACAGTTTAAAAACCCTGTGCTTTTTAGAAGCAAATATTCAAATTAAATAGACAAAAACAACAATTCGAAGTCATTTGATGCATTTAAAGTTAATTTTCAGTTAAGATAAGTTTATCAAAAATAGTTCTCACAACAAAAACAAACATTTGTACAAAGTGTGGAAAAGTGCCAATTTTTTTGTAATTTCAGATGAAGCTGTGATGAGATTCAGACCTGTGAGGCTTGAGCCAGTCGTTCCATTTTCTCCTGAATGGTGCGAGATGATGATCTTTGTCGGGAGCTTTTGAACCAGCACAGACAGCATTTAATTCATCACACCCTTATTTGACTGCAGCTACAAAAGAGACTATAAATGTAGTAATACAGACGCACTCACTTCCTCTGAAATGGGGTCTGCTGTTCCTCCTCTTGGTTGGAGCTCTGTGGGCCAGACACATCCAGAATAATCTCGTGAGTTCATCAATTGAGTCTGGACTGAAGGGGTGTTTGTGTGACTACTTTACAGTAAATGTGTCTTTGATAGCTTTACCTTATTGGACTCAATGGTTTTTGCTGGTATCCGCACACTGGCACTGTGGATCAGATTGAAGGGAGAAAGTCAGATTTAAGCTTAATTCACATACTTACATGACCTAATGTTAACATATAGAATTCATTTAAAAAAACAACCATATTCAGAAAGTTATATTTTCTGAAGGTCATTACCACTACATAAAATGCAGAATTAAGATGTATTGTAACCGTTTTAGTGGGCACAACTATCTTTTTTTTTTAAATAAGCAGGTAAAGCACTCTAAAGTTTTCGAGAATTGCATTTAATCATTGTTTTTAATGCATGAATTCAATCACATTTAATCATTGTTTTTAATGCATGAATTCAATCACATTTAATCACAGTCTGTATATGTATATAATGAGTTATCATGTTCTCCAAGTACAAACAGGAACTTGTGAAGTGGAACATGACATAACTACATGTATTTCATCCAAAAGTTACTGTTACTGTCTAAGGTGACAGTTTGGGCCAACATCTGTACATTTATATATTTGTTTTGTTTAAAGTAAATCTTCATACCGTTAAATTACCTTGCTTATAAACAATAGGAATATGCATGTGTCACTCAAACACCATTAAAGACTGTTTCCAAACTTTTGACATGCACTGTAAATTAATACATTTCCCTTTGCAATTGAGTGTCAGAAAACATTACATTCAGTTCACACAAGTTCACAACACTTTGTTCATGGTACAAATTTGTATTCTAGTTAGTTGCTTAAAAAAATGTAGTTATCCCTTATGAAAAATAAGTACATTTTAGCAAACTTTAAAAAAGAGTACTTGTTATGGAAAAAATATACTTTAAAAAGAATATATTAATTAAATGCAAATTAAATGTACTGTTTTTGGACACTTAATTGTATGGATAACACTTTACGATTCATTAGTTAACATTAGTTAAATGACTACAGCATTTAATCATCTTAGTTAATATTAAGGGTTGAACAAAGGTTGTATTTGTTAACATTAGTTAATGCGCTGCGAACTAACATATACAAACAATGAACAGCTGGATTTTTATTAACCAACACTAACAAAGAAACTTATGTCATGAATAGAAAAAACATTTACCACAATTGTAATGCTGAAGTTGCAGTTTAGTACATTTCAAATATATTAACTTTAAATATAATATCAAATAACAGACTACAGTTAAAGTTACAGTTAGTATGTTAGTCAACACATCAAAATAAGTGTACTTCTTTAAAGCACGACAAAATAATATTAAAACAATGATTTAAATGTACTTAAAAGTAAAACTTTTCAAAAAGTGTACTTAAGTGACAACAGTCAAGTGGCCTTTTATTTCTCAAATTTTAACAGTAAATTTGAAAGAAAAAAAACTACTTGCGTATAATATTACAATATATTATCTGCAAGTAGAGGTTTTTTTTTCTTCAAATTTACTGTTAAATTTGAGATACACAACAAGTGCAAGGGAAATATATAAAACAATTAAGTTAAAGTTAAATGCACATTTCAATCAATCTGTGTGTGTGTGTGTGTGTGTGTGTGTGTGTGTGTGTGTTGATCAGTACCTTCTCTGTAACGGCATGTTTTCTTCCTTCTTCTTCATCATCTGAAACAGATTATGACAGTGAGGCACAAAGCAGTACTGTCTTATATGCTCTGTGTTTAGTTAGTCAAATATTTAACAAATGAGTCCTCCCTCACAGCACATGGCATAAATAATGAAAAGCAGGTGTATGAATGCCCTCGCTGTATTTATGAAGTACATGACGCAGCACTTGAAGTTTATTATTGACACAAAAAAATTTGACAGGCTTGCTGTCTTGTCCATATGCAATTCAAATGTTGACACTGTGTTCAATATATTTACTCTCATGCTTAATTATCTCTATGTATTTCTATAGTAAAATGAGAGCTTTACCCTGAAGGACACCGTTCTGGAGCTCTGCCGTGTGAACGCAGGTTTCGCAGCTGGTTCGAAATTGCTCGGTGACCCATTTTCATCTCTCTACATACATGCAAACAAAATAAGCTAGTAAGAGAATGCATAATGTTTTACACAAATATCATCAATAATTAAATGATACATAATCTATAGAATTGTCTTAAATTATTCTGAAGTTAATTCAGTTGAATGATGTTGTAAACTCAGTAAATAACAGAAATCTGTTCGCAGAAATGACAACTCAGAGCCCTTGTTGTGTTCTTATTACAGAAATAATACGCTTTAAAAAGAATATACGTATGAATGTAATGTTTACAGACACTTAATTACATGTTATAACAATTAAATTCAAATTTATTATATTCAAATTTATAATAAATGCAATTAGAGCACTTTTTCGCCCCACTTATGTACATCTTTATTTGTAATTTCATAATTACTTTTCTATTCACTATTGTATTAAATTGTTCTTCAAAAATATACACTAATGCTATATTTAAATATATTTGTAATTACACATTTGAAATAAAGTTGCAATTTAGTACATTTAAAATGTATTTAATTTAAATGTAATATTGAAAAACACACTAGAGTCAAATTATAAATTAATAATTAATTAGTCAACGCATCAAAATAATTACATTTTTAAAGCAGGACAAAAATATTAAAACAATGATTTAAAAATGTGCTTTAAAGTAAAACTTTTATTACAAAGTGTCATGAAACTAAATTCTCTTTAAATGCATTTAAATTGCCTTTTATGTCATTAATATTATATTATCTGCAAGTGCAGTTTTTAAAAATATATAAATTTAAGGTAAATGTATAGATTTATAGACAAGTGCACATTCAGTACAGTAAAGTGCACTCCTTTTTCACAAGGATGAGTGTTTCCTCGTTGATCTCCTGCTTCTGTTGGCCACAGGTGCATTACAACCATTACAGTTAATGTCATAGGGTCAGCGTTCCTCAAGAGGGAGCCCTAATATCATTCTACTTCAGATGTACCATGGTAATACTATGCTACTTTGAAGTTCCATATAAATGCCATTGGTATCATGGTATGACTATCATTGTACCATGGTATCATCACAGTACTTTTAGCAGGGAAACGATACAAACGACTGTGGGAGTCTGTGTCTGTCTCACCGCTGTGTCTCTGTTGGATGCGGGGCTAGCAGACCCTGAGTGGGCGGGGCTGTGTTGTGGCTCCGCCCCTGGAGACTGAGGGGGCGGAGACCTGGGGCTCAGGGGAGAGACCAGTCTGCTGGTTGCTGAGGGTGATGAGGGACTCTTATCAAAGGAGATGGAGAGAGAGCTGATCAAAGAGAACAACAGAATGATCAATTTAAGCAGGGCTTTCATTATGGAAATCAGCACAGCTACAAACATTAATGTCATCAGTGACAGAAATGATAAAAGAGCTGGGTTTACATGACAGTGAGTCCAACCAACATCTCACTCTAATTCAAATATGTATAACATAACCGAAATGTATAAGTACCTCACAAACTTTCGGGATGCTTTTGAAACTTGGGAGTTTTTTGATGCTGCATCTTGGTTCGTGTCTCCATTTTTTCGCTGCAAAAAGACAAAAATGTTATTGAGTATGTAACCAAAAGTTAAGCGATGGCAGAATTGTGTTAATACTGTGTTGCTATACCACACTAGATAGTGTGCAGGATTACTTTGTGTTGGGAATGTGTCAAGATGAAGAAGAATTTGTTATTGAGTGGTGTTGTTAGGCACACAAAAGTTTATTTGCAATTATTGTGCAGCATCACATCATTTGTCTCATTATGTGAGTTTATAACTTATGTGTAATCTTATACATGTATTTTATAACTTGGCTGTTATAACAGGAAGCTATTTTTGCACTGTTGCCAGATGTATCATTGGATTATGTGATCTTATCTTTTGGTTTGCATCTATCAACTTCCACATAAAAATAGAAAAAAAAAGACTTTCGTTTGTACAATTGTACAGTTTGTTGATTGGATAAAGCAAACATCACAAGATTGTTTGATATATAAATAAATGTTGAAAGCAGTTTTACTGCTTCATGTTTTTGTGGAAACCGTTAAACTTTTGTTCAGGATTCGTTGAAGAATAAAAATATAAAAAGAACAGCATATGAAATAAAAATCTTTTGTAACACATTATCAATGTTAATCTGTCTGTGTACAGTGACATAGGATTTTGGATATACTGCCAACCTTAAATTTAAAATGTGAAGTGAATTGACAACCAATTACTGAGAATATCTCTTAGTTTCACATTCAAGGACATTTGTATTGAGATCACTGAAATCTTTACAACTATTGGTTGAAATGGCTATTTTGGGCAGATGCTGTTAACATTGCTTCATATTAACACAAGAAGATAAATCAAGCTAGGATTCATAAATCACAGTGAAGGCTGTGGTTTCATTAAAACTTCTGTAGCACTTTACTTACATTACCAAGAAAGTACTGTTAATATAAGGTAACTACATGGGTTACGGTTAGGTTTAGGGTAGTTTCACAGTTAGTAACTATAGTTATTACCCAGTTATTGTATTTACTACAATAAGTATATAGTATGTACATGTGAAACAGGACTGTAAACTAAAGTGCTAGTGCAACTTCAATAGTCCTTGAGCATTACTGTGCATATTATTACATGTTGTTGGCGGAGAACTCATCTTTGTTTTTAAATTTCTCACAGCACACTTCAGAAGTGGGTCAAATGACTTAATGTTCTCTCATGTCTTGGTACTGTAGGTGTGTGTAAGGGACACTTGGCCTCCCACAGCTCTTTCTGTTAATCCTGTAGATGATTGATTACTCACTCCACAGGTGGTACAACAGGAGACAGCTTCAAAGCAAGCAGATGACCTCTGACCCCTAGCCAAATGATGAAACCTGTCAGTTGTACACTGTGTGGAAGTGACAACTTACAGACTCTGAGTGGATGGCAGAGACAGGGATTTTATTATTTTATTTTTAATCCATTGCAAAACAAGTTCATTTGGACTTTTCTGTGAATGACAAACATAATGAGACGTTGATGTCTGGTTGACTTCCATCAACTCGATACAACATGACTATTTCATTGCCATTTGCCTACTATATATAGAACCTAATGGGTAATGCTACAATGTCATTTGCAATATTAATATTCCCCTGCTGTGAGAACTGATGCATAACCCAATCAAAAACATTCTAAGCGCTTAGTTGGTTTATTTAAAGAAGTTATTCATAATTGCTGCCTGCTAATGGCACAGTATTTGTTCTACCAACAAACACCAAACCGTACAAAGCCCAATTATAATAGTGATAGATTTAAAATGCTCAATGGCACTGGTCATTGTGTCCAGTAGAGTCTGATGTAAGGATATATTCTGTCAAAATTCAGCCAAAAAATCTGTCATCATTTACTCATCCTCATGTTGTTCCAAACCTGTATTTGGTTAATCTTCAAAATACATATCCAGATATTTTCTTTTCTTTTTTTGTCTATCCATTGAAAGTCCAGGTAACCAGGAGTTCATAATGTCTCGGTTACGTATGTAACCCTAGTTCCCTGAAGAGTGAACGAGACGCTGCGTCGAAACGCTGTAGGAACGCCTCTGCGTGATTGCGTCATGAAGCACGTATGAAACCAGTCCAATGGCGTGACGGAACGTCATGTGACGTCATCGACCAGGAAACACACCTGAACCAAACAGAGTCAGCTTCTGATAGGCTGAAGCAAGTTGATCACGGGCATGCCGGGAGTATGGCAGGGTGACGCAGTGTCTCGTTCCCTCTTCAGGGAACTAGGATTACATACGTTCCCGAGACGTTCCCTTTCAAGGGAATTCGAGCTGCGTCGAAACGCTGTGGGAACGCCAATACTCACGCCGCCAGAAGAGCAAGTGTCCGTCTGTCTGAAATCAATGCGCACATCTAGGTGAAAGCACCTGCACCCCTGGATTGGTGCAGCCAAACTCCAAGAGGAGTGGGCCCGTACAGCCAAAGGTGAAGGCTGACTGCCCGACTCATAGGCAAGTGAGATGGCCTTGACCATCCACTTGCTCATCTTCTGCTTAGATGCCGGGCATCCCTTTGTGGGTACCCCAAAGCAAACGAACAGTGTTCACACTTTCTTCACAGTTCTGTGGACGTAAGCATCTAAGGCCCTAACCGGGCAGAACAGATAAAGTTTCTCTAGGTCTGACTTCCAGAGGAGGGCAGAAGGCCTGCAGTTCTCAAGGTCTTACAGTATTAGAGCTGTTGAGGAGAGACACTAGGTCCACAAACCATACTCGGGCCGGCCAGAATGGGGCTACTGGCAGTAGAATGACCCCATCCCGGGGTACCTTTCCAGAACTTCTGGGAGCAGAACAATCAGGGGAAATTAGGTCTCAGGTCCACAAAATGCGATCTCGGGTCCAAAATCTGCTCTTTGTCTTATTTGAATAGTATTTTATACTAGCCTGGCAAGCCAGACCTACATCAAGATGTTAGGTCTGGGAACTCATCATTGACAGGGCACAATCAGAGGGGCGGGATAAATGGTTGTCTTTCAAATTCTCTCTGCACGCAATTGGATAGCGCTACAACGAACCAGAGCAGCGAAGTTGGCAAAACTCCGAACACATCTTGTTTTTTTTTTTAAATCTCAAGTGCCGTTATTCTTTGTTCTTGTTTCAAAGAAAAGCTTAACTTCAAATCATCCAGAGTCGCGGTCAAAGCTGAATCGAAAGACAACTGTTCGCCAGCAGCAGCCATTCTTTGTTTTCAAGTAGCAGTAAACCGTCGCAACTCTCGTCGTCATTATGTTAAGCCCGCCCGCCGACTCTATACACGATGTGATTGGCCTGACCAGAGGTTGGTTTTTCCAGCTCAAAAGCCTATGGAGAGTTGCTAGACCACACTGGCTGCAAAATAATTTTTGCTGCCGCTAGGGTGAGTCTAGATTTCTAGGCTAATTTTATACAGCTAAAAAGCCAGAAAGATATTTCATTTAATTTCTCAAAATTATATAAAACCATAAACATAGATTTTAGAAAGGGTACGAAGCACTTGGTGTGTGCCCTTACCATAAACATGGATTTTAGAAAGTGCATTGTATTTTATGCATCTTTTTTTAATTTCTCAGTTTTAAATGCAGCCAATAACAAAGTATTCGTTGGTTTAAAAGACTGGGAGCCTTGAAGAACATCCAGCTCTTAAAACATCTGGAATTCTGAAGTTTAATTCGCAGAAACAAGGAATGTCTGGCTTTCGAATTTTGTTGTGGAAAATTGGGGACCTTAGAATCGAAAAGGTTGAGAATCACTTCTCTAATGTTATCCTACCTTCTCCTGTGTCTCTTTGTCTCTGGAGTTGATGGGAGGTTCTGGTGACATGAAGGTCTCCACAAGATGCTGGATGTTCTTGTGGAGTTTCTCGTCCTCATTTTCTCCCAGCAGCTCCACATGTGGCTCCGCATCCAGGCTGCCCCCCTCCTCTTCCTCCTTATTCTTCCTCAGCGTTTCAACGTGCCTCATCCTCCGGCGTTCATCGCGGACTCGCAACATCTCCACAAAGTCCATCTGCAGCTGGGCCACACCGCCACCATCGCCATCATCAGCAGGCCCGCTAACACTGGAAACATTACGTAATTGTATGTTTATATAATGTCCTGTTGGCTTTTTCACATTTATTTCCATTCATACGTACTGGGTTTACGATTAAGATGTTAAGACATTCAATACAATTAAGCGCACTTCTTTTTCACAAGGGGATGCAGACTTGTCTAACAGCATTATTAAATGTACATGATCTTTTTTTCCATACAAGCCTTAGTGTTCCACTCCATGGGGGGAAGAATTTGTCTTTGTACTCTGATAGATGCATCACTCTTTTAAGCCACTGGGAGAGATTCTGGTGCATGAGAATATACTTGTAAACTTGTTTCTCAGACAAGACTTTTATTTTGGGCAAACTGCTTTTCTAAATAAACATTAACAGTGTTCATGTATGGTATTATGAGACCAAATTACAACATTACATGTTCACATTTACGATACCATAAACCTTTATCTAAAGTTTTCTGAAGCGCTCATCCCTGTGTTCTGTAAGGTCAATTGCTTCATGCAAATATTTAACATAAAATTTGCATTTAGTTTGATAAACTGTATATCAGAGTCTTATCAGTTTAAAACTGATTACAGTTTTTAAGCAAGTTGAAATGGACATACCGTAGAACACATGAATGCACTGTAAATGAAAGTTTGAAATTCCAAATGAAATTCAGTGTAATTTTTATCCTTTTATTGTTCTCGCACCTACTGGTTTGTGGTTCAGTCTCTTCAGTGGGACTTTCATCCGTGTCTGTTGTAGACTCCCTGGTCTTCCTCCTCTTCTCTCTCTCCACCTCTTCGTCATCCTCCACAGTCCACTGCCGAGCCAGCCTGAAGATCAAACACAAGCACACATTTAAAATGCATTAATATTAAACATAGAATTATAATATTCCAGCACTAACCATTCAAACTGTTCCTATATATACATGATTTTTCATTCCACTTTTCTGTGACTATTGATGCTGATGACAGACAGACAGACACACATACAGACATACAGACAGACAGACAGACAGACAGACAGGCAGACAGACAGACAGACAGACAGGCACGCAGACAGACAGACAGGCACGCAGACAGACAGACAGACAGACAGACAGACAGACAGACAGGCACGCAGACAGACAGACAGGCAGGCAGACAGACAGACAGGCACGCAGACAGACAGACAGATAGATAGATAGATAGATAGATAGATAGATAGATAGATAGATAGATAGACAAATGATAGATAGATGTATAAATAGATTTTTATAAAAAAGAAAACTTAAAACTTATTTAAAACTCTATTCAGGCAAACTGAACTAAATGGAAATGAGATTCTGACTGAAATCCATCCCGTCAGTCTTTTTGAAAGTATGAGAAGATGCATTAAGATCAAAGGTCACGATGATATATCCCAGAGGTGGACTATTGTATTTCAGTTTGAAAACAGTGTTTCATTGTGTAATAACAGGTTTTTCAAGCTCTGTTTTGGATTCAAGGATACTCTATGCCTTGAGTCTGAAAGCATGACATTTCTTTCCATGTGAATGCACTACACTAGCTGTCAAAATAATCACAACCTGCATCATCACAAACTGCAAGTGCATGTCCAGTCCAGACTAATTACTTTCTGTTTTTATTTTAGTCATAACGTTGTCATACAACATGCACATGACTTGCTACATATCAAGATGACTGTTAATGTATATTGCAATGCAATTGTTGACGTGGGTGCTACACTAATATATTTCTGGAAAAGGAAACTCGGTTTGTTTAAGTTACAATTCTTACGTTTTGGTTGGGTTTTCATTATTTAGTTGTTTTTTCTTCTTAAAATTAAAAAACATAGTAAATAATTGCATTACAGTGATAGTTCTGATAGTTGTAAGTTAAACATCCATAGAACACCTGCTTCAGCAACCTGTCAGAAACCGTAAAACCACTAAACGGACCAAAACAAAATTCAACGCTTAATATCTTTAAATCTACTTACGTTGACAAAGCTGACCAGTTTTTCCTGCTAATGGACATTATTTTTGTTTGTCGGGAGGAGAGGTGTGTGAAGTCCTGCGCTCTACTGTCTGTGTGTGTGTCACCTTTACCCCGCACCTTCACGAGAGCCTCGTCACATGACCACCTTCATCCCCTCCCGCCGAGCCTTCACATCATACATATTCACCGTTAATACACTATTATTGAATCACTTCCGTATTTTTCTCAGCTCGGGTATCATATTTAAGTCAGTGAGCGGTTCTATGCGTGTGTGGAAAACGCAGGAATATACACGACGACCACGACGCAAGAACAGGAACGCTCCCTTTAACAAATCGCTGCATGGTCAGAAATTGTAAAAATAATAATAATTATAACTATATAGTTACTTAAGAAATAAACTTCAAAATATTGTTTTAGTGAAATGTCAAAAAGCTCAAATAAATTTACAAAAATATATTAGAAAAAATAATTTATTTAATGCTGTGTTGACTCATTTTGAAGCAATCTAGTTTTGTTGATATTGCATCAGGTAGGCTAGCAGTGTAGATGTAGTGAAATGTTAAGCGTATAAAACAGCATTTACTCTGCAGTTCAGAAACCATTGACACTCAAGGGCTGGTAGGGTTTGCTTTATTCCCTGTGCCACACCTACAAGAGAAAAGTAGATCTGCTGTACTTTGACCAGGGCAATATGAAAGCCATAGTAGACTATCCAGTAAGGGTTTGGTCATAAAGGAAATAATAGGCAACTTCACTGGAATGACAATTCTGATGATATGTTTCCGCTATATTGTTTCACTTACAATTGTATCTATATTCACTCATGCAAACAGAGAGAAGAAGAAAAAAAAACATTCCACTTAAGGAACGTCACAATGAACTTCAACAGTTAAACGTTAAATAACTCCAGCAAGCACAGGTGGCCTGCACACCCCACCCAATGCTCACACAGGGAAGAGACAGCGATATCCACTATGCAAATAAGGGTTGGAGTCCACTGTTTTCAGATGACAGTCTCCACGCTTCACTTCCTGCACAGGCTCCTTATCTCATCAACTCGGCATGATCCTATGGCCTATTCAATAGCAATTTAAACATTTGCATTAAATTAGACTAAACAAAGAAGCACATCTGATTAATTTTGCAGGCATTTTATTGGCATAGCATGCAAAAATAACTTATTCTTCGCACTTATGTTATACACTTTTTTGCAAGTTCCTTTACAACACTGTAAAAAAAGTTTCTGCCTTATTACATTAAACTGACTTTAAAAAATCGATGAACCTTAAAACAAGTTGAAAATTGCTTTTCTTAAAGGCCCCCTGAAATATTTAAGTTTTTAAGCTTTTAGAATGAATATGTTAGCCTTAAGGTTATGAATAAGCTGGTGTGTTCCAAAACCATGACAAAATTTGCATTTAGGAGATATAATCATATAAGCATTCAAAACTTACAGTCGCTAAAATGGATCACGGGTTTTTATGACATCACCGCGGACTTCAGCTTCTCATCACATCTTTCGTCCAATCAAATGCTCTCTACAATGTAAAGCGTCCCGCGACTCCCGCCCCCTGTGCTATAAACACCACCTGGCCAAAGTGACCGTTGACACGTCACGGAGCAATATGTGTTCGGTTGCTCAAACGCTCGAGTTTTATTCCGTTTTCCAACTGTACGTTGGTTAAGAATGCAAGAATGCTAGAATTTATTCACACCTCTACTATTGAATCCAACGTATCACCAGCACTCGGATTCTGCCATGGTTCTGTCAAGTACGACTTGTAGTCTGTGAGTTAAACTAAACGCTATTGGCTATTTGAAAAGGGGGAGGGGCCATTCAATATGTCCCGCCGAAAGCTTTCTGTTTCAGTCAACGCATCATTCAAAGCTGCGCCTTCCAAGGCAGTTCAGTGGGACTTAAATCTTATTTTGATAAGTTAAAGTAATGCAAAAACATTTTGTTGTAACTTATTAATAATATAAACTTTTATTTATTTTTATTTCATAATTTCAATTTCACCATTGCAAGTCAGGGTTATAAACAGTAAATTCGCAGCCAGATTATCAGAAAAACATGTCAAACAGAGTCTGGAAAAGTTGTGATAAGACTACACACGTATACTGAGTCTTGTACATCGACACGTTTCACTTTGTTTATTCTCGTAATACATTGGTACACCTTACATTGACTCTTTCTCTGAATATTGACATAATAAAAGATCAACTAAGCAAGTAATTATTTACTTATTGGCCACATGAAAGTGGCACAATCATTTGCACCAGTGCAGAGCAGTTGCAATGAAGTACAATTGTCCTTTCAATGCACAGTTTAACGACACCTAAAATGAAATCAGACTATTAAAGTATATATTAGTACATAAATTATATGTTTAGTGTGCAACTTTAAACCTAACCTTTTATCTGCCAAACAAACGTTGCATGCTTTTTCATGTTAACTTCACTCAGGTTTCACTGGGTGGGGCCTTTTGCTGCATCAAACATCTTCTTTCTTCCCTCCATACCAGACATGGCCTCGATGTTCTTCCTCCAGTCACTGTCCTCAACTGGCCTCTTCTGCAGAAAGATACACGATTGTGTGATCAATAAACTATTGATGTTCTATTTAATGCCAATATAATGAATTTGGTTCAGCCAGTTTGGGAGATCTCACTTGAATGAACAATTTCAAAGGTAAATAGGTTACGTTCAAAGACTTGAGGTTAAGCTGGTCATCAAAGCCACTAGTCCCTGCTGGTAGATGTTGTAACTACACCATCTAGTTCTAAATAACATATTTCTCCATTGACAGGCATTCAAAACTAGCCATATTGAAAATTCATCAATAGTAACTTCATGTGACAAACCAAGCTTCAAGGATCTCACTGTTCTTGGCACAGTTTGAGTCAGAAAGGATTGTTAAAATCGTAATTTAGTGGAATAAGCAGAATTCGCGACAGATCTTTTCTTCCGTACTGTGACACATCTGAGTGTGACGGATTATTGAAAATGACGATGTATTGAGGTCTTAAGAAGTGATATGATCATTCTGTTCAAGAAACGGAACATTATTTACAACACTCTCAAAGTGATGGTATAGCTATTGACTTGCATTGTATGTATCACCAACGACCACGCCCAGACAGCAACGTATTGTCGGCCCAGATCCGGCCCACATCTGGTACACTTGCGTACCAGATATGGGCCGGATCTGGGCCGACACTATGTTCCTGTCTGGTCGGTTTCAGCTAAAAATCTTCTTTACATTTCTACTGAAGAAAAATGTCACCTATACATAAAGGTCAAGGTTTGTAAAGATAAAAATACTCAGATATAGTACAGATACTTGAACATTTTTAATTAAGTACAGTAACAAAGTAATACAACTTTATTACTGTCCATCACTGGCTAATCGACAGCACGTGACAGATATGATCCTAAGACATTATCCTGAAAATAACCCACAAAGTCACTTTAATCTGCTGGTTTATCTACTCTATTAAGGGCTTGGTCTCTTTCAGTATGTTGTGTTTCATCTATCTGAAACACAGTAAAAAAAAAATGTATTTGCATTGAATTCAGCTACGCATCTACACAAAAGCTTTTCTTCTAGTGTGCCATACTTCTGTTGTCCACTCTCGTGTCTGTCATCCAACACCTAATCTCTATTATTGTCAAGACAATCACTGAAAATAATTAACATTGTCACTGTTTGGTTTCCAAAAACTTTGCCTTTTACTCCTCCGCCTCACATCCGATGTGCCTCCGCCTTTCCAGCAGCTGTTGGAGGTGATGTCATCCCTCTTGTGTGAGCTCTGTTAAGCTCTGAATAGTCAGGTTGCATTGTCTCTTTTCATATCTGCATGTGGACCATTTGTCCAAGTGCCAATCCAGTTTAGGGAGTAAGGTGAGAAGGTTTGTAATGTTTTTAAGCCTTTCACTGGCATAACCTTGAGGGATTAACAGTTTACTCTCATTATCTTACATGGAACATTCCAAGATTTTCCTACTTGTCTAGTTTTGTCTTATATGGTTTCATCTGCAGGCATTTGCAGCAATATACCCATTTGACTATGTAAGCATTGCTTGAATTGGTCACATAACTTCGTTTATGTGTTCAGATGACATCATACCTTCTCAGTATCTTCTTTTTTCACAGATTTGAGGTTGGCTCGTAGGTCCATTGAGACTTTGTGCTTTGAGCCTAGGAGAGATCGGAGGATGGCATCTGCAGAAACCCTCACTCTCCTCAGGGTGGGCCGCTTGAACTTCCCCCTCAGGTCCAGAACCTTAATATTCAGGTCTTTGATCTAGAGGATGGATGGTCAATTGATTACTTATGAGATATCTAGCATAGAGATCAACTAAGGCCTTGTTCCAAAAGCTAGTGAGCTCCCTACATAGATAGCATTCCCCTGGTACTAACTGTAGGCATAACACACTTTGGAATAATTATTACTATAACAATGCTTTGTTTAGGCCATTGTCAGAGGTAGTACTGTGCCCTGGTGTCCAAATATACCCACTTCCCTACTATATTGTAGGCAAAAAAAATAAAAAATGAGTTAGTGAAATTTGTATGTCCGAATTTATAAAACAGTAGGCAAAAAGTACCCAGATGACCTACTACTTTCAGACATTCCCTAGACAGCAACATAGTGTCGGCCCAGATCCGGGCCAGATCTGGTACATGTGGATTCAACACATACCAGATGTGGGCCAGATCTGGGCCGACACTATGTTGCTGTCTGGGTCTGAATACAGCATCTGAGCATCTGAAATGAACACTTTGTCTCATGAGGCCACGAGAGAGGATTTGTTAATGGCAGTGAACTGATGCAATATGGCAAACATTGTACATCTGTATAACATTCATATTACACATATTCATACTACATAGAACACACTTTTTGACAGTCACAAAGTAAATTCGTAATCAAATGTACCTACACACTTTTGGATACAGTGCATGTAGGCTATTCGATGTTGAGAAGAAATCCTATAATGCACTACAATGATGAACAAATCCATTCAAGATAGCAAACGAAGCAAGAAAAATATCAATTATGAACAAAAGTCTGTTATAAAGTACTGTTTTAACCAGCATTTGTGTCTACTTTGAGTTTGTAAGCTGATTAGAGTTCCATGTTGTTACCTTGGCGACATGCTAACGCCAAACTATATCAGAATCAATTTGGAGTTGATTCTCTTGAGTAACTCTGTATCTCACACATTTGTTCCTAACTAGGTTCCATGTCAGTTAGTATGTTTCCCTTTAGGCCCATTCACACCAAGGATGTGAACTATAATGATAACAATAAAGATATAGTTCTAAAAATCGTTCTAATATTAAAGAATAGCAGAGTTCACAACACAGCTATAACTGTCACGTCTGGCGTGGTTGTAGCAGAAAGGAAGCAAGAGAAGCTGGATCCAAATGCAGCACACTTTAATTAGAAACTCAGGTAACAGAAAACACAATACAAGGTCAGGAACTCGAACTAGAACTAGAACTCAAACAGGAACAACCGACACTAACTGGTAACATAGACAAGAACTCACAAACACAGGCCCGAAACACAGGGCTTAAATAATAAAGACAAACGAGCTCACAAGATAACGAGGGGGCGGAACCAACAAGAAACACCTGGGACAACCAAATGAGAAGACAGGGAACCACCAAACACGACAGGACACAAAAGTACATCATAACATAGCCCCCCACCTATGGGCGGCTCCCGACGCCCACTAAAACAAGCAAGACAGTCCAGGAAGGAGGTCCTGGAGGAGGAACGGGGGACCAGGCCCGCACTGGGAACCGGGACCAGGATACGAGCAAGGCGGGCCTGGGCCGTGGTGCATGGGTGACCTGGGCGGAACAGGACGAGGCGAAGGCCAGGGTGGAGCAGGATGCGCGGGCGGCCAAGGCGGAGCAGGATGCGCGGGCGGCCAGGGCGGAGCAGGATGCGCGGGCGGCCAGGGCGGAGCAGGATGCGCGGGCGGCCAGGGCGGAGCAGGATGCGCGGGCGGCCAGGGCGGAGCAGGATGCGCGGGCGGCCAGGGCGGAGCAGGATGCGCGGGCGGCCAGGGCGGAGCAGGATGCGCGGGCGGCCAGGGCGGAGCAGGATGCGCGGGCGGCCAGGGCGGAGCAGGATGCGCGGGCGGCCAGGGCGGAGCAGGATGCGCGGGCGGCCAGGGCGGAGCAGGATGCGCGGGCGGCCAGGGCGGAGCAGGATGCGCGGGCGGCCAGGGCGGAGCAGGATGCGCGGGCGGCCAGGGCGGAGCAGGATGCGCGGGCGGCCAGGGCGGAGCAGGATGCGCGGGCGGCCAGGGCGGAGAAGACCCCTCCTCAGGAACGGCGGACACCGGCTCAGGAACGGCGGACACCGGCTCAGGAACGGCGGACACCGGCTCAGGAACGGCGGACACCGGCTCAGGAACGGCGGACACCGGCTCAGGAACGGCGGACACCGGCTCAGGAACGGCGGACACCGGCTCAGGAACGGCGGACACCGGCTCAGGAACGGCGGACACCGGCTCAGGAACAACAGACAACACACACACTGGCTCGGGAACAGGAGGCACACTCACGGGCACGGAGACAGACGACACAAACACAGGCTCGGAGACAGACGATACACAAACTAGCTCGGGAACAGAAGACACACTCACTGGCTCGGGAACAGAAGACACACTCACCGGCTCAGGAACGGATAACACACTCTCCGGCTCAGGGACAAACGACACACTCACTGGCCCAGGAACGGATTACACTCTCATTTGCTCGAGGACAGGCGACACACACGCTGGCTCGGGAACAGGCGGAGCAGGCTCAGGCTCGGGAACAGGCGGAGCAGGCTCAGGCTCGGGAACAGGCGTAGCAGGCTCAGGCTCGGGAACAGGCGGAGCAGGCTCAGGCTCGGGAACAGGCGGAGCAGGCTCAGGCTCGGGAACAGGCGGAGCAGGCTCAGGCTCGGGAACAGGCGGAGCAGGCTCAGGCTCGGGAACAGGCGGAGCAGGCTCAGGCTCGGGAACAGGCGGAGCAGGCTCAGGCTCGGGAACAGGCGGAGCAGGCTCAGGCTCGGGAACAGGCGGAGCAGGCTCAGGCTCGGGAACAGGCGGAGCAGGCTCAGGCTCGGGAACAGGCGGAGCAGGCTCAGGCTCGGGAACAGGCGGAGCAGGCTCAGGCTCGGGAACAGGCGGAGCAGGCTCAGGCTCGGGAACAGGCGGAGCAGGCTCAGGCTCGGGAACAGGCGGAGCAGGCTCAGGCTCGGGAACAGGCGGAGCAGGCTCAGGCTCGGGAACAGGCGGAGCAGGCTCAGGCTCGGGAACAGGCGGAGCAGGCTCAGGCTCGGGAACAGGCGGAGCAGGCTCAGGCTCGGGAACAGGCGGAGCAGGCTCAGGCTCGGGAACAGGCGGAGCAGGCTCAGGCTCGGGAACAGGCGGAGCAGGCTCAGGCTCGGGAACAGGCGGAGCAGGCTCAGGCTCGGGAACAGGCGGAGCAGGCTCAGGCTCGACGTGGCAGACGTGAAGCTCTGGCTGGACGTGGCAGACGTGAAGCTCTGGCTGGACGTGGCAGACGTGAAGCTCTGGCTGGACGTGGCAGACGTGAAGCTCTGGCTGGACGTGGCAGACGTGAAGCTCTGGCTGGACGTGGCAGACGTGAAGCTCTGGCTGGACGTGGCAGACGTGAAGCTCTGGCTGGACGTGGCAGACGTGAAGCTCTGGCTGGACGTGGCAGACGTGAAGCTCTGGCTGGACGTGGCAGACGTGAAGCTCTGGCTGGACGTGGCAGACGTGAAGATCTGGCTGGACGTGGCAGACGTGAAGCTCTGGCTGGACGTGGCAGACGTGAAGCTCTGGCTGGACGTGGCAGACGTGAAGCTCTGGCTGGACGTGGCAGACGTGAAGCTCTGGCTGGACGTGGCTGACGTGAAGCTCTGGCTGGACGTGGCTGACGTGAAGCTCTGGCTGGACGTGGCTGACGTGAAGCTCTGGCTGGACGTGGCTGACGTGAATCTCTGGCTGGACGGTCTCTGGCTGGACGGTCTCTGGCTGGACGGTCTCTGGCTGGACGGTCTCTGGCTGGACGGTCTCTGGCTGGACGGTCTCTGGCTGGACGGTCTCTGGCTGGACGGTCTCTGGCTGGACGGTCTCTGGCTGGACGGTCTCTGGCTGGACGGTCTCTGGCTGGACGGTCTCTGGCTGGACGGTCTCTGGCTGGACGGTCTCTGGCTGGACGGTCTCTGGCTGGACGGTCTCTGGCTGGACGGTCTCTGGCTGGACGGTCTCTGGCTGGACGGGTCTCTGGCTGGACGGGTCTCTGGCTGGACGGGTCTCTGGCTGGACGGGTCTCTGGCTGGACGGTCTCTGGCTGGACGGTCTCTGGCTGGACGGTCTCTGGCTGGACGGATACAGTGGTTTCACAGGGTTCCTCCTCTACCACCGTATACACTGAACCGCTTAACCGAAGAGCCCGGTCAATATAGCTCTCCAGGGTTTCGTGAGGCTTATGCCAGGGCATGAATGTGCTAAGCGGTTCTGATAGCCCTCCTCGAAAGAAGATTATCAGGCTCTCCTCGCTCATCGAGGTGTAGGGTGCCAGCCCGACAAACTCTATCACGTACTCTTCAATCGGGCGGTTCTCCTGACGGAGACGGATAATCTGGACGTCTGGACTCCAGAAAGACATGGCTGCTGGATCACGATGCTGGTGAGTTCTTCTGTCACGTCTGGCGTGGTTGTAGCAGAAAGGAAGCAAGAGAAGCTGGATCCAAATGCAGCACACTTTAATAAGAAACTCAGGTAACAGAAAACACAATACAAGGTCAGGAACTCAAACTCAAACTCAAACTCAAACTCAAACTCAAACTCAAACTCAAACTCAAACTCAAACTCAAACTCAAACTCAAACTCAAACAGGAACAACCGACACTAACTGGTAACATAGACAAGAACTCACAAACACAGGCCCGAAACACAGGGCTTAAATAATAAAGACAAACGAGCTCACAAGATAACGAGGGGGCGGAACCAACAAGAAACACCTGGGACAACCAAATGAGAAGACAGGGAACCACCAAACACGACAGGACACAAAAGTACATCATAACAATAACGATAACAGCATAGAGAAACAATATTGTTGGTATCACTTTCAGAACGTTTTTTTCCCAACTGAAGAACGTTAAAAACATTGACAGCCAATCAGAATCCCTCCTGCTTTTAACGAGCTTGAGCAATTAAAGTGGCAGATGACAAAACTGTGGCGTGCACTAGAAAACATTACCATCCAATGGATTGGACGCTAATATCGTTATTGTTTTAGTTATTGTTCTTGGTGTGAACGGGCCTTTGCCTATGTAGGTAGTAGACAGCAAGAGAGCTCACATAGTTTTGAAACAACCTTTCTATAAAGAAACATCTAACACAATTTATTCCCTCTTTTTATTAAAATCACAATCCCAAATGCCCAGAGTTGCATACTAATATTAGAAACCTCCAAATAGACCAGATGAAGACAGATGAATATCACATTGTGATATTGTCCAACTGGTTATTAAACTATGGATTATGTGGATTTTCATACCTCGCGCTTATTCAGTAAGACTTTGGCTTCAATATCATAGCGCTCCTCATCCACCGCATCAATCTTAGCATGAAGCTCTTGACAGAGTTCCTAAAACAGACAGAAATGTGAATTGAGATTCAGGAATCCTATTTGAATGAAGTGAATGCGTATAATATTACACAGACTAACAAAATAAAGCTTATCCAAAAAGTATTTTATTATGAGAAAGAAAATATCATATGGCAAATTTTCCTCTTATCGTTTTACTCAGACATCTAATAATAATGATTGTGGTTGGCTTGGACGGCTGTTTACATTGCAATTAGTCAAATTAAGACAGACGGGCATTGGGCTGGACATTTGCATCAGCCTTGTGTAAGCTAACATGCAAATATAGCAGGGTGGGGTGGCGTGAGCAGCAGTGATTGTACCATTAGATTTTAAGTTGTGAGGATTTCCGCGTGGCACCAAATGAGCTAAACTGGACGTTTGGAGGTGGACTTCATGTAGAATTATGCCATGAGGTTACCTGAAGCTCAGCGAATGACATGCCCTGCGTCTGCAGAGGAGAAGCTTTCTCCGTCAGATACCTCTGCTTCTCTTCCTCTTTATCCAACACCTCCTGTTCCAGCTCCTCCTTGGCTTTGGCCACCATCAAACTCTGAGCACACACAAGTAAATGTCAATGCACCTGTACCAATACCCACACTTGTAAGTCTACTTTCACAACGTATTTCCTTTATTTTCCCCAAGTGTTTAAGTGGACGTGAAGACCGTAAGTGTGTGTAGAGCTTTTAATTACCTGATGAGACACTTATAGTGTTGTAAAAGTGCAAGTTAAGTTTTAAAGAGCTTTATTAACACATTTTGATTTTCAGTACTTTGGCGTTTATTTGCACAAAATAAACATCTAAATGCCGGACATCTGAATGTACTGTTGTAACAGATTACACAATTTAGTAATTGTGGTGCTTCTAATAAAGTGATTAAAAGCAAGTGTTATGCAAAACAGCATTCACATACTCATCTCTTCACCAATAAAAGGTGCAACATTTTACATGATTACTACCAAGTTATATGGGATATCTAATTTGTTTAACTGGCACAGTAACGTTTTCCTTGACATTGCACGATTTCGGGGCAAATGAGTTCATGAACATGATTAATGATGGGATCCCAGACAGCAACATAGTGTCGGTCCAGATCCGGTCATGGATTCCACACATACCAGATGTGGGCCGATGCTGGGCCGACACTATGTTGCTGTCTGGGATGTACTTAGCCTCAACTACCGATCCAAAGTGTAACTAGAGATGGTGTGGATCTAGTGTGCTTTAAAGGCACTGAGCCATTATCAGACCTGGGACAGTATTGCACACTTATTTCATGTCACGTACACGCACTGTCAGATGGCCAAGACCACAAGTATGGGTATTGGGACAGGCCAAACATTATCAAACATAACATAATATTATTATTATGGTTTAGACACATGCCTTCCATCTAGTGGTGTGTTATAGACTCAATCGTAATCTTTCTCTGACTTTGCACTGTCTAAACAAGGCACTATTAAAAAAAGTTGCTGCCTTAAATTTTTAAGTACAATCAACTTGGATGTTTAAGTCATTTGAACTTCAATTAAATTATATTGACTTAAAAAAATGTTGATTCTTGTATAAATTATAAAAAAAGATTGAAAATTGCTCAACTTATTTTGATGAGTTAAAGGAATGCAAAAACATATGTTGTCATAACTTATTGATCATATAATTATTACAGTCCCAGCCATAGAAAAGCTGCTTCAGGGGACGGTAGAAGGTTTAAAGGGAGTGTGACCAAAAAAGTTTGAGAACCACTGCAAGTTGAATCTAAACTCATTCCACATTCTGTTTGTGCTATGGATGTTGAATTTATGTTTATGGATGTTTCGAATGTACTGTATGTGTGTTACAAGCTTGTGTGTTATGTGTGTAATGTGTGTTAAACCAACCTTTAGCATAAGCTTTCTTGAGGCTGAGATCTTGGACTTTCTCTGGGGCACAGATATGAAAGTTATATCACTGTACAGGTATTACAGATAATCAAAGTTTTAGTAATTAAAGCTGCAGTCCGTAACTTTTTTGTGTTAAAAATGACCCAAAATAAACATTTAAGCAAGTACATAACAAGCCAGTGTTTAAAACTATCTTCTTGCCTTAGCTCGATTCAAAACGATAAGCTTGTAATAATGTTTTTAATTCCAGTGGTACTGGTGGATTTCCGCTGGAAATTCGAGCCTGTCTTTGCGTCATTACGTCACATGTATAAAGAAGGAGTCTCAGCTAGTAGGCTATAGTGCGTGTGAGGATGTTGGAGGTGGAGATTTATTGCCTTTTCTCACAGCACTTGATATAATTAAACTTAACAATTTGATGGCGGATCCAGAAAGGTTCAAACGACAATCACCAGTGACAGCTGTAGACTCACCCGATGTAAAATGCAGAAGACTTCGGACTTCGGAGTGGCTACAGAAAAAAAGAGACTGCATGCGAATCACCCATGCGAAAACAAGGATAATATCGAAAGGGCTTTTGAAAGGTGGCGTGAACTCCGTGTTTTCAAGGGGTTCAAAACGTACGGAGAGATGGCTTATTTTCTGCTGGACAGCTAAGACATTTCAATGGTTCAATTATGTAACAGTAGCACACTTAATTCACACAGTTACAGAGTACTAAACAACAGGTAGCCCTAATATACATTAAATCTAGTCACGCAATGCTGATGTTGTTAACATTAACAATTTGAGAACAAAGTATAATTTGCACAGTTTGACGTGATATGATAAGCGATCGTTAGATTTAATCAGCGCGATTTACTGCAATGCTTTTTTCCCGACCCGAGGCACAACACACGTAAAGTTGATATTTCCACGAATAACTGCAATTGCAGATTTTGAACAGAGATGGCGACAAAGAGGGAACACTACCGACTGCAGCTTTAATTAGAGAAAATAATGCATAACTTACCTCTTGCCTGAAAATACAGAATAAAATGTACATTGGTAGTGTGAAATTTGATTAGACCACTGTAAAGATTATTGTTGGTATAAAGGCCTGTTCACACCAAGAGTTGTAACTATGATAACAGTAAATATATAGATCTAAAAATCTTTCTTATATAAAAGAATAGCAGAGTCCACACTACAACTATAACAAGAAAATATATGGTTGGAATCACTCTCAGAACAAATTTTTCCGAGCTGATGTAGGCTACGATAAAAACAATGATAGCCAATCAGAATCTATTCTGCTTAAAAGAGCTCGAGCAAACAACTCGAATAAACAGAACGTTATCATTGCTGGTGTGGATGCTATAGTTTGCATTATAGTTATCGTTCTTGGTGTGAACATATTTAGAGATACACACTTACCCTTGTTCAGGCATCTTGGCATCTGAGCGCTAAAAGAAAGCAAAACCAATGTTAGATGAATTTGATACATTAAATTTAATTCGGTACTCCCACTGAATTCCCACTGAATCGCATTTTTCTGTATGTCTCTGTTAGTGACTTAAACACCCCCCAAACAAAGCCATGAGTGATCCTGCTACTTCCTTAGCTGGATTAACACAAAGACGAGGAATTTGGACTTTATATTATATATATACTGATATTAAAGCTATTAAATGTAAAATTATATATATATATATATATATATATATATATATATATATATATATATATATATATATATATATAACATGAAATATAATTTTGTAACTTCTGTTCCCTTATTGTACAGTTAATATGATGGATTAGAGTGCCAAATTATATATTTATAGGCTAATTCTTAAAATTACGAGAAGGACATAATATATAACATTTTAGACATTTTTCTATTAATACGACTATTAATAAGACAATAAAAGTGTGCAAGTTAAATATAGAAATGTATTCAACAAACAACAGGAGACTTCAAATTAATGAATAACTAAAGAAGTTTACATTTACTAAATATGCAAAATGATTATCAGATTCCCCATCATTAGAAGCATCTGATCTTACCGTACAGTGTGGGGTTTGTATGGTGTTGTCCTCAGACTGATTATTGATAACAGAATAGAGATATGCTCCTTTATTTAACCCTCAGAGTCTCTCTATCTCTAATCTGTCAGTGGAGGATATTATTAGAGCAAAGATCTCTCTCTCTCTCTCTCTCTCTCTCTCTCTCTCTCTCTCTCTCTCTCTCTCTCTCTCCTCTCTCTCTCTCTCTCTCTCTCTCTCTCTCTCTCTCTCTCACATTAGGTTCATCTCATGGCTCCACCACTCTTTGCTGTCTGTCTGTGCCAGTGGAGCATCAGTCTGGGTTATCTGCTCAGAGCTGATTGTTCTGCTATGCTGTGGAATGTCAATATACTGTGGCACCAAAAAGTATTTGGACACTTAAGCCACTCTTAATGTCGGAATGTCATTGAACAATATCAACCTGTGATAACTGCAGACAAATGGTGCTAGAGCTTTTCTCAAGGCATGCGGTCATATTAGCTGCGGCTCATCAGCGTTTTGTGGGTGAGATTGAGTCATTAATTGAGGGTTTTGTACTTTCTTTTTGAGGACCAGTTTGAGTGATGTGAGGATCTTTCAGCCAGAACTCACTTTCTTACACCCCTTTAAAAGGCTGTTTGAGGGTTTAGACTTGGTTTTAGTATCAAGTCAAGTCAAGTCATCTTCATTTATATAGGGCTTTTAACAATGTACATTGTTCCAAAGCAGCTTTACAGTGAAAATAGGAAATTAAAGTAGCAGAGATTGTTTTGGCTTTAAAGCAGCTCTAGAATAAAGTTATTTTCCAGCTAAACTCGGTTTTGACTGATTCACTTCCGTCGCAACGATCATTAGTTAATGACTTAGCTAACGCAACACCGTTTTAACAGAAAACTCTTAAGTTCTCTCTACGCAAACTTTAAAAACGCCAACCTGTGAGAACGCTGATGGCGTGCACATGCGTATTAAGAGTTCATTCTATAGGTATGCACGTTTGAATATATGTGCGCAGGCATGTAGTCCTTCCCTAAAAAAAAAAAAACCCTCAACAAACTACTTGTCTGGCCTTAAAATTTATAATACAGAATTTTATCGCTTCGGCCACGATTGTCCCGACAACGCTTTATCTGTACACAGGTAAGGGATGGGAAGGAGGCCTTCACAGGGGAGAGACTTGTTGACACTTCAGGACTGGGTTGTCATCGCGTCCAGGCACAGGTCCTTCATCAGATCTGGATACGGCGAACTGCGGCAAACCTCGGGATAAACAGAGAGACTAATATTAGCGTAGATGCCATTCTTCTTATGATGTAATGAGTACATCAGAATTTAAAGGAAGTGTTCCCAGTTCCGGCTGACCTAATCTATGCAGCCTAACATTGAATTATAGAAGTCTATAGTGTGTTATGTGTATGCTAGGTCAAAGAGATGTGTTTTTAGTCTAACTTTGAACTGAATGAGTGTTTCTGCATTCCTGGACAATGAAAGACTGTTCCAAAGTTTTGGTGCTAAATAGGAAAAGGATCTACTCCCAACAGTTGATTTTGATATTCTAGGTATTATTACCTGGTCAGAGCTTTGTGATTGTAATAGACGTGAAGGACTATAATGCGCTAAGAGCTCGCTCAAGTACTGGGGAGCTAAACCATTTAGTGCTTTTGTAAGTAATCAGCAATATTTTAAAATGTATATGATGTTTAATAGGGAGCCAATGCAGTGTTGACAGAACCGGGCTAATATGGTCATACTTCCTGGTTCTGGTAAGAACTCGAGCTGCTGCGTTTTGGACCAGCTGTAGTTTGTTTATTAAGCGTGCAGGGCAACCACCCAGTGTGTGTGTGTGTGTTAAATCCAGCACCTGTTGAGGGTAACATTCCTCTCCTCTTCTCATGATCTCCTGCAGCGCTGAAGCATCTCACTCAATGCCAATCATGCTGACCTGAAAAACTAATGATGAATGATGCTCACATTTCATGTACACAATGGTTGTTATTGCCAATATGCATTATTATTATAACAGTATCACCCCAGTTGATTTTGTATAACACCCCAGTTTTTGTATAACAAGTTTTCTGAAATGTTATGTTTAATTATGCAAATGAGGCATTGTACTCACTTGCATATACAATTTCAAAATGTAACTCTGAACATTGGATGAAGCCAGGTATAAAAATTCATGTTTCATTTGTAGTAGAGTAAAAGTATATATATATTTTTTTTTACAGAGGGGGCTTTGGATGTCTCTTTTTTTCAAAAAATACTGTCAACAGCCCACTTGTTAGAGTGGCCTTACTAGACCTGTATGACCTGGAGTTAACTAACCATAGGGTCAATGTAATGAAAATATATTTAGACTAAAGCCAGGCTGACATCATACATCAGCAACCGCTCTCTGCCAGAGAATCAGCCTTTCATTCACTCACTCCTCCTGCGTGACAAACAACCAGACCCGTTTAAAAACAAGACCACTTCACTGTATTTAATGTGCGCTTGTAGAGTATCTCAAATGGCAAAAGTATATATTTAAAAAAAACTAATTGATATAAATATAAAACAAATAATATAATATTATTGAAATAAAAGACCACTTTAGTTGGTAGTCCCCAAAATAGTTTTGCTTGAGGATGAGCAATCATTTTCATTATATTACATTACATTACTGTTATACGTGTGGGTTTTGTTGTGTCTTGTACATCACATGATTCCTTGTTTGTCATGTCATCCTGCCATGTGTCTTTTGTTTGTCGTTGCTCAGTGTCCACAGGTGTTCCTCGTCTATGTTTATTAGTCTCCCCAGGTGGTTCTTATTTACCACGCCCCCCTTGTTATCTTGTTTAGCTTGTTTGTCTGTGTATTTAAACCCCTGTGTTTCAGTTGTTGGCTGTCGGTTGTTTAAATGTTACTTGGTTTCAGTACTTGCTCTGTCCTATTCTGAGTTCCCTGGATTACCTGTATATGTGATTAAAAAAAAGCTTGTGATTGGATTCACTCTCAGTTTCGTTCCTGACCAGATGTAACAGAACAACCGACCACTAGTGATGGGCAGATCGAGGCTTCGTGAAGCAATGAAACATTCGAAGCAAATGTGCCATTTTGTTTCGAGGCTTCGAATCAATCCGAAACCCGTCTCCACGGTGACACCTAGTGGTCACTTGCAGGTGTTGATCTGAAACAACCTTTACAATGAGCGAATAAAAAAATGTGTGTTTTTTTTTTATTATTGTATTTTTGTAATATATGAAGCTTGTAACCTGCAGTCTCTTCACATTGCATAATGTGATTTTGGTCATGAAAAATGAATATTAATAAAAATAAATCAAACCACAATGTCTCCCTTTCTTATAGATTTTATTCAAAAATATGAATTTCTCTGCTGTTGAAGGACTCAGCCTACTTCTTTTTTACAGATAATTTCTCCAGCCTTTGAAAAAATTCTCTCACAAGGGACACTTGTTGCTGGCATACAAAGATATTTTTTAGCTAGGACATACAAATGAGGAAAGATTACTGCTCTCTCTTTCCAGTAAGTTAGACGATCATGAGTTCTCGGCAAAAACGCATCGCTGAGGTTTTTTTTCACTTCCACTGTGGCATCAGCTGTAGGATTGTGTATCATCTGGGTCTCACGGATACGATTGTCAAAATGTTCCCATAAACTGTCTTGTGTTTCAACTGGTGTTGATGATGATGGGCCTGATGTTGACATTTGTGGTTCTGAATTAAAAGAAAACGGCAATTAGTAACAAATCATAAACTGACAACACATATGAAGTATAAATTTCATGAATCACATTACATAAGATAACATAGACTGAAACTCACCAGGAGTTGTGTTTGAACGCATCAGTGAAGCACACTCCAGTGTGATGTGCTTTTCAGCATCCAGGGCTTTGGCAGGATTTCCAAAAGCCACATTTTTAAACCTTGGGTCCAGCAGTGTAGCCAGTGCCAAGGCTCTAAAAGTCTTGTACCCTCCACATCTGGAGTGCAGACCTTCTTGTAGATGTGAGCCTATGAGCCAACACAAGAGAAAACCATATTAATTAAAATAATGACAACAATATGAGAGTTATGGCCAATTACACGTATGGTCATAGTGTCCTACCTAATTGTACAGTTGATTCCTGCGTTGCATTTCCTTTTTTCTGTGCAAGCTTGTGCTGCAACATCCTGTACAATGGTATGAGCTTTGAAGCAGACACTCTCTGTTCCTCTGACATCTCTGTTGTTGCTAGTTTGAATGGTTGAAGAAGTGTCAATGACTGTTGAATAATGTCATACTCAAGACTTGTCAGGGGAGCAGTATCACTGTTTAAATTGGCAAGTGCAGCACTGGCTCACGTTGCTCATACAAGCGTTGTAGCATGTCGAATGTGCTGTTCCATCTCGTTTCAACCTCCTGTATCATTTTCAGACTTGGTCTGCCCATCAAGCTCTGCATCTCCACAAGCTTGTCCTTTGCTTTGCAGCTGGATCTGAACAACCCCACTATCTTTCTGGCTTTCTGGCGAATTTCATTGATGACTGGGGTTTGATCCAGGGCCTTTTTCACTATCAAATTCAAATTATGAGCAAAACATGGGACATGGCGAAGGTTGAGTAGCTGGGCACTTAGGATCATGTTGAATGCATTGTCAGTCACCATGCAGTGAACTTTGGAGGTTATTCCCCACTCAGCCATTAGCAAGGCTTTAGTCTTCATGAGATGCTGGGCTGTGTGGGTTTGGTAAAACCTCCTTACACCCAGTAAAACAGTTGCCATTGTTGCCTCTGGTGTTATGTAATGGCATGTTACACCAAGATATCCATCCATATTAATGGAAGACCACATGTCAGCCGTAAGGCTAACAAATTCCGCCTTTTGTAGGTCCTCCATTATCTTCTCCTTGGTTGTGTTGTACCTTTCGCTGACCATTGTTTTAAGCACCTTCCGGGATGGGAGGACATAGCTTGGATCAAGCTTGTTCACAAAGGCCCTGAAACCCTCATCCTCAACGATGGTGAAGGGCTGCAGATCCTTCACCACCATGTTCAGAAGAGCCTCATCCAATTCCCTCTGTCTGCCTTTTAAAAGAGAAGATAAAACATACTTTCAGACAAATATATTGGAAAAATAGTAGCCTACCGTGAAAGTAGTCTACTGGTTCATTTGGAAACCTTCCTAAACAAAGTTATGTTATGAATATTTATGCTCAGTGTGCAGAGAAAGATAAAGTGCATTATAGAAATACAACAATTACAAAAAAACAAAATGATGTCTTGGCTGTAGATTGGGTACTCATATGTAGACATGTAAAATGTATATTCACAAAGTATAATATTATATTGACAACATTTGTTTTTAAAGTGATTCGCAGTTGTGATTGGGATGTTAGGCATGTCTTAGTCCATGGCCTTTCTAAACAATGGCCCAACACTTAGTTATTAAATTTCACTTATAATTAGCCTATATTTCAAACAATGCATACCTTGCTTAGATGGCCCAGCAGTGTCAGTAGCAGGCCTTGGTACAGGGGGAACACTACCATCCTCTGCACCCTGCAGAATGGCAGGATGAATGCTCCTCAAATGGTGCATCATGGATGATGTATTGTTGCAGTAGGCTAGCTGCCGATCACAATACACACATCTCACTTTATTTGGGGTTTCCAAATGGAAATGCTCCCACACCACAGATGTACGGCATCTCTTCTGTGGAGCCTCCATTTCTATCTATCTATCTATCTATCTATCTATCTATCTATCTATCTATCTATCTATCTATCTATCTATCTATCTATCTATCTATCTATCTACTATCTATCTATCTATCTATCTATCTATCTATCTATCTATTTTATATGTAGCCTATCTATCTAATAATCTATATGTATCTGTAATATATGTATCTATCTATTAATATATATATATATATATATATATTTCTATCAATGCATCTATTAATGTGTCACTATATGTACTCTGTGTGTCTCTAAGTCAATGTGTAAATGTAAATTAAATCCTAAATATAACTAAACAAATCGCACTATAAATGTCACTATATCCCCAAAAATCCGCTATCTCAAAACCAAACTCCTCTCACAAAAACCCACGATATGAAAATGCGTTGACAAAACTTTTATACTGTGTGATTGTGTGATTTGTTCCCGAACCGACCAATCAATGAAACCCTGATTCGGCGGAGCACTCCACCTGATGAAACACTTAGACGCTTCATTTAGCCGTTGTCACGTGATGTGGGTGTTTTGAATTACGCTTCGGATCAGTGTTTCGAATCATCTTTGCTTTGGGATCTCGCAAAGCTTCGGAACGTCTGTTTCGCGCCAGCCATCCTTACCGACCACAAATGAATCCAGCAGCACGGATCTCGCCTGATCTTCCCAGCATGGACCGGGAGTTCGCTGGAAAGACCGCGGCCTTAGCCCTGAACAGCCCGGATTTGTTCCAGTTCACCTGGGGGTTCGCTTCACTTGCTGCCTCTTGCACCCTAGAGAATGAGGCAATAAAATAGTTACCGGCTGGGGGCTAAAGCAGTCAACCCTAGGGAGCTCCCCGATCTCTCCGGCCTGGATTGGAGAGAGGCACTCTCCAGTTGCCTGGAGAGCTTTAGCCCATGGTACGCCAGGCCTTCAACACTGGTCCCAGTTCCGGCGGTCCTGAGTCCGGTAGCCCGGAGGAGGAGGACGAGAAAGGCCTCCTCAAAGACTTGTCCGCCGGCACCACTCCAGCGACCCGTCACGCCTGCCGAGCCAGAGCCTCACGTCACGCCTGCCGAGCCAGAGCCTCACGTCACGCCTGCCGAGCCAGAGCCCCACGTCACGCCTGCCGAGCCAGAGCCTCACGTCACGCCTGCCGAGCCAGAGCCTCACGTCACGCCTGCCGAGCCAGAGCCTCACGTCACGACTGCCGAGCCAGAGCCTCACGAGTCTCACGATGTTCCCGAGCCCGAGTCTGTTCCTGTTCCCGAGCCTGAGTCTGTGCCTGTTCCTGAGCCCGAGCCCGAGTCTGTTCCTGTTCCCGAGCCCGAGTCTGTTCCTGTTCCCGAGCCCGAGTCTGTTCCTGTTCCCGAGCCCGAGTCTGTTCCTGTTCCCGAGCCCGAGTCTACTCCTGTTCCCGAGCCCGAGCCCGAGTCTGTTCCTGTTCCCGAGCCCGAGTCTGTTCCTGTTCCCGAGCCCGAGTCTGTTCCTGTCCCCGAGCCCTACTAGACCTGCATGACCTGGAGTTAACTAACCATCGTGTTGCCATCACATAGGGTCAATGTAATGAAAATATATTTAGACTAAAGCCAGGCTGACATCATACATCAGCAACCGCTCTCTGCCAGAGAATCAGCCTCTGGCAGAGAGCGTCTGTCCCCGAGCCGGTGTCCCCGTGCCGGTGTGTGTGTCGTCTGTCCCCGAGCCGGTGTGTGTGTCGTCTGTCCCCGAGCCGGTGTGTGTGTCGTCTGTCCCCGAGCCGGTGTGTGTGTCGTCTGTCCCCGAGCCCGTGTGTGTGTGTCGGCTGTTCCCGACCCGGTGTGTGTGTCGGCTGTTCCCGACCCGGTGTGTGTGTCGGCTGTTCCCTATGTTACGTGTGGATTTTGTTGTGTCTTGTACATCACGTGATTCCTTGTTTGTCATGTCATCCTGCCATGTGTCTTGTCTTATGTTTGTCGTTGCTCAGTGTCCACAGGTGTTCCTCGTCTATGTTTATTAGTCTCCCCAGGTGGTTCTTATTTACCACGCCCCCCTTGTTATCTTGTTTAGCTTGTTTGTCTGTGTATTTAAACCCCTGTGTTTCAGTTGTTGGCTGTCGGTTGTTTAAATGTTACTTGGTTTCTGTACTTTCTCTGTCCTGTTCTGAGTTCCCTGGATTACCTGTATATCTGATTTTAAAAAAGCTTGCTATTGGGTTCACTCAGTTTCATTTCTGACCAGATGTAACCATTACATTACATTGCATTATATTATATTTTATTATTCGTCTGTCCCCGAGCCGGTGTGTGTGTCGTCTGTCCCCGAGCCGGTGTGTGTGTCGTCTGTCCCCGAGCCGGTGTGTGTGTCGTCTGTCCCCGAGCCCGTGTGTGTGTGTCGGCTGTTCCCGACCCGGTGTGTGTGTCGGCTGTTCCCGACCCGGTGTGTGTGTCGGCTGTTCCCTATGTTACGTGTGGATTTTGTTGTGTCTTGTACATCACGTGATTCCTTGTTTGTCATGTCATCCTGCCATGTGTCTTGTCTTATGTTTGTCGTTGCTCAGTGTCCACAGGTGTTCCTCGTCTATGTTTATTAGTCTCCCCAGGTGGTTCTTATTTACCACGCCCCCCTTGTTATCTTGTTTAGCTTGTTTGTCTGTGTATTTAAACCCCTGTGTTTCAGTTGTTGGCTGTCGGTTGTTTAAATGTTACTTGGTTTCTGTACTTTCTCTGTCCTGTTCTGAGTTCCCTGGATTACCTGTATATCTGATTTTAAAAAAGCTTGCTATTGGGTTCACTCAGTTTCATTTCTGACCAGATGTAACCATTACATTACATTGCATTATATTATATTTTATTAATGATATTATTTGCAGCGCTGCAGAAGTTCTTCACAAAAACCAGTCTTCCTCGTGATGTTTGAGTCAGTCTGCCCTCTGCTGGAGATTTAGTCAATTGTGTATTTTTTTTTACCAAAAATATTCAATAATTTACCAAACACATTTGCATGTTCACGGTCTAAATTTGGTTAATTTTCACATGGTAACAAGCTAGACAACTATATTTTTCATCTTTTTTTAGTAAGTGTTTTATTTTGATTTTTGTCCAATAGGGTCTAGATGCTTATTAGCATGCATATTACTAGGATATTGGCTGTTTATTAGTATTTAAGCACAAATTAATGCCTTATTCTACATGACCATATTCTACATCTCTTAATCCACCTAATGCCTACACTTTACAACTACATTACTAACTATTAATAAGCAGTAATTAGGAGTTTATTAAGGGAAAAGTCATAGTTAATAGTTAGTTAATAGTGAGAATTGGACCCTAATCTAAAGTCTGATCAATGATATAACATTATATTAAAATATACTAACTTTGGCTGCTGACAAAATTGTGCCAATGCACTAATTTGATCTAACTTTCCCTTTATATATAACATCATACATTTGAATGAGTTCACTAGACACTGTGATCCTGTGGATGAACATGAACATGTGGATTCAACGCGTACCAGATGTGGGCCGGATCTGGGCCGACACTATGTTGCTGTCTGGGTCCCTTTCGACTGAACGCTTTGGATTTTAATAGTCTAATTTTTGATGGCTGTTAGAACTCAAGTGCAGCTTTTGTTTCCTGGAGGAGTCACACTGTATTGACCCAGAGCTTCAGGGAAGATCTGTTTTCTGTTTATTAAACACAGGTTAAAGAGGCGTGTTGAATCCATCAGGCTCTCACTCAGCTGCTATTTTAACACAGTTTACACACACTGTCTCTCACATGCCTCTGTCAGTGACGCACAGCACCTTCTGGAATGTGAGAGACAGGGAGACTGCAGTCAGTATCATTTTAACTTTAGCTGTCTTCTCATTTGTGTTTGTATTACGCTTAAAGTGATGAAAGAGCATTTCATCTGCGAAACGCAAGAGAAGATATTCTGAAAAATGTTGCTACTTACACATTGAAAAAAAATGGTGTAGAAAATGTTCCCTCAGAAATTGCTAGTAGCCTAAATTTCACAAACAATCACAAATAAACGACGAGCAACACATTGAATTACACGTGAAATTTTGAGGAGGAAAGACTGAAATAGAATTTTCTTGTAAAATATAGGCCTATTCCAATAATATTTTAATAATCCAGAATTTTTCTACAACCAAAAAAGCTGGTTGTACAGTGCAGTTTTGGTCATCATTGACTGTTATTGCATGGAAAGAAATTGTCAAAATATCTCTTCTGTTCCACAGACAAAAAAGAAGAAGAAAAAAAAAGAACGGAAAGAAAGTCCCACATGTTTGGAAGGACATTAAGGTGAAAAAATAATGACTGATTTTTTTTTTTTTGGACTAAACTATTAAACTAGTTTTTTAACTCACCAATACATCAATTTCTGCTGTAATATTTGGTCATGATAATGATCAAGCAATGTCGTTTTATCAAATAATTCGACATTTTCATTTATAAATAGTTGGAATAATATTTTTTTATATTTTTTTTCTTTAATTTATTATTTTCTTTGTTAGAACCAGTGTTATATTATTTTTTATTTTAGCTTTATTAATATGGCGAAATAGCTTTTTATTTTTTATATTTTTTTGTGTTTTATTCGTTTTTTTAATATTGCTTTTTACTTTTATTTTTTTTTGTTTCAGCTCTAGTTTTAGTTTTTTTTATTTCCATTTAATAATTATATGGTTCAATGTAAACTTTTTTTTCACTTTGTTGCCAAGGCAACATTTCTAATTCTGTTTTATTTTGCGTTTTTTAAAATCGCTGTATACTTCATGCCAGGCCAGTAGATGGCGATGTCACTTTGTAAAGAAACACTACGCACATATAAACTGAACGGATAATATGCATGTGCATGATGTCACTGTTTTCACAAATTAACGTTTTTGTAGTTTACACAGAGACGATAACGGTAACATTTTCAAGACCTTGCACTTTGAAACCCCTTTTCAAAAATGTGCGTTTTCAGGCCTCCAAAAAGCTGTTGACGTGTAAATGAACGCATAAAACGTTTTCCTTTTTTAGTTGAAAGCGGTTTCGTGTAAACGCCTTCATGCAGTGTCAATGCAGAGCTCAGCTGTTGAACACACTTCACATGCACATGTGATGCTCTATTACTGCAGGTCACTTCCCTCATGAGTCATGATCCTGTGTGTTTATGAGCGTGAAGCCGTATCCATACAGACTGACTGCAATGACACAAACCGCAGAGACACACCTTGGGAAAAGATGCCACAACACATCCGGATGCAGACTCAAGCTATGCAACTGGGAGAGACTGAGTGTCTGTAAGTGTTTGTGACATCGAAGGAGTCATCTGAGACAAACCTACTGTTGTACAATTGCTTTGAACTCCATTGTGACATATTTAGAGTGAATAAATAACTACACAGATGCTCATTTATGGCTCTTATCTACTTGCAACAGAGTAATTTAAAGCATTTTAACTTCCACTGAAGCTTATATACACACACTCACACACACACAGAGGAGTTTATTCTGAAACTGCAGTACACAACGCAGGAAAGCCGCTGCACGCATGTGTCGAGGTTGAGCAGACTGTAAGCAGGCTCTTGTTCAGGTTTTGCTGCCAGACTGCTGAGTCATCTCAAGACTGTGGCTTTTTTTAACAGAGCCTCCTCAGTAACTCTGGCTCTGGGGTTTTCCACACACACAATCCGTCTATTATTGCAACACCGCAGGCTCAGCCCAGGGCACTGAACGGCCTGGAGACCAGAACATACAATATGGCAGGAGCTGTGCTTCGACCCACAGGGTGACTACAGTGTTAATGCTGCCTAGGGAGCATCAGTAGAAGTTCACTTTACTTGAGAAAATTTGCTGATTTGTGTCATGACACGCAGTGACAGGCATATTATATACTGTATAAATTAGTGCTGTCATATCGATTAATTGTGATTAAATTGTTTGTAAATGTATGTGTGTAGTGTAGGCATCAAGCGGCAACCTCCCTGTGTCTCTCTTGAAAACCAACACAGAAGTGAATTAAACGGCAATTCAAGGACTGGCCGCAAAAGTGAGTCAAATCTGCATCTCATCAATGTTGAAATGAACTTTACAGCAGAAAAAAAAACATGTTTACAGCCTGGAGCAAAAGGTGGCTTTGGTCTATACAACTAATTTTGCCCTTCATGACGACTGTGTGTGTGTGTGTGTGTGTGTGGGGGGGGGGGGGGGGGGGTTAACTCTTTAAATTATATTAAGCCTTAAATTTCCGCATAATTAAGGGTGTTTCCACTTTTGAGTGACGGGTGGATTCCCGCTGCTGTGGCCATTAGTCATCATTAGCCGTTTGTATGCTGTCTGTTAGCCGTCACGTTACCTCAGCCAAATGTCTGACTGTAAAAATAAATCAATTCCAGCCAATAAACTTGGCATCTCTGTCGTGTTTGTGATTATTTCGGGATTATTTCACAATTATAATGTCTTGCTGTGGGGTTAATTGTATTAACAGATATGGTATGTGTGTAGCCAGGTTAAAACCAGACCATTCTCAGTAGTAACTGAGTTATGGTCTGGCAAAGCTTCATAGACAAATCATTTCCAAGGTGCATCACCAACGGACGTCGCTCAATTGGATAGACCTAAAACCAATCAGAGCGCTGAAGGAGGTGACGTATGCAGAGCGACAGAGAAACATCTCCGAGTGTTGTTCTTTGCTCGGGTTTAAAACGAAAAGGAAACGTTCAAACCGCTTAAAACAGACGCGATAGCTGATTCGAACGAGTGATGTTCCACGGCGGCATCCATCTTTGTAATGTACAAAATCTGCTTCACCGTCGCTGCGCTGTCGGCATCGTGTAAAGCCCGCCCCAACGTTTCTGATTGGTGCCTCGATTTCGACGGATTAGAAATGGGCTTGAATGAGCTCTGTGCCAGATTAACTTTCAGAGCAAATCTATATTTGCCGGAAGTTGTCTGGGTTTTCCCAGGCTAGTATGTATGCATATAAATATGTAAAACAGTATATGTATTTATATTAGTGCTGCCAAATTGATTAATTGCGAATAATCACATTAAGATACACACACACACACACACACACACAAACGTAGGTAAATGTATGCATATATAGCCTATATATGAAGAGATCAGATGCAAAAGCCTGTAAGTGCCATTTGAAATTTTCTTCTAGAATAATCATTTTTATCAAGCTTGTATATTTAAGTTCAGTAATTTCAGTAATGTCATTCTTAAATGACAATTAATAGGTAATCTTCATTGCCATTTAAGTGAAATTACTGAACTTAAATATACAAGCTTGATAAAAATTATCATTCTAGAAAAAAAAATTCAAATGGGCCTTAGAGGCTTTTGCATCTGAACTCTTCATATATATATACAAATATATACATTTACAAACTTTTATGTTAGATGCGATTAATCAATTTGACAGGACTTTTTTTGACAGCGATTTTTTCAGGATCCTTTGATAAATAGAAATTTCAAAACAACAGCATTTATTAATATGAATGCATCTTCGCTTAATAGAAGTATTCGTTCAGGCAGTATATAAGAAATGGGTGTAAAAAATAAATTATATAATTTAAATATAAATAAAATATAGAACTGTAGGTTTATAAATATGCATATGCAGTATATAAAATATACATGTGAATATATACATATTTAAACATATATTTATTGTAATCTAATTTGTCATACTCAAAACCCCTAAATTAGTTCATAGTATCAGCCATATGTCTAATATGAAAATAAACATGATTTCTTTTTACTTGTTATGTGACTCAGTCATGGCCATCATAACAGCCTTGTAACAGTCGCAAAATTTGCGTAGAAACAATAAAAATATAAACATGTTCGACCCTCGACTCTTTATTATAGTCAAACCTTATGTCGTATTCCTTTGTCGTTTACAGTACTTTCGAATGAACCTATGCACTGATATTATATATCAGTTGTAGTTTGTATTTAGCTGTTTTTCCCCTGCACGCCGTTATTGGGTTGTGACCCCTTATGAACCATACGTGAAGATTTCTGTCCGACACGAACTGACCTCTCCATGCGAGACCATCAGATTTGAGCAGATCTTTCACAATCTGTCATTTCATTTCGCCATTCATCATGCAATGATAACAAACTGGTTGTGGCATGTTTGAGATTAATCCTATACTTCCCTTCTCACCTGGTTTTGTTAATGCAGAAGTGCAGCACTGAACTTCCACAGGTTCCTGCGCAACAGCAGAACACATTCATCCTGACGAAAAAGCCCTGTTTGACAACTTCTTTGACGGCCTCTCAGTGAATCTGACAGGAAAAGCAGGCAAGGCGGGACAATATTAGTCAGTGAGGACATTGTCCGGGCATGTGCCGCACAAGCACTTGAGGTTGAAGAGACTGAGGCTCGCCTACAATACTGCTTCTAATTTGCTATAAACTCTCTACTGTTGCCTTGGGCCTCAACAAACCAATTAAAATAATTCAGATTACAATGCCACAAAATGTTTTATTATTATTTGGACTAAGTGTACCTAATGACATAATGAGCTTTGTGAAACAAAAATTAAACACTTCATGTTTTTTTAACCATCACAGAGACGACTATTCTTAACTTTGGCAACCAATCTGGGTATGTAGGCAGAGTACGGAGAAAAGTAATTACAGCAATAACAGCATTGCCCAATCGAAAACAAAATAAAAACACATCCATCAAGTTTTCCATGCAGCCGGGATGGATTCCAAGGGGAAAGCAGTCTGCTGTGCTTTTCCGTGCGATTGAAGAACATTTACAAGGGAAATGAATCCAGATTCCTTGTTCAAATACTTATGAAATGTTAAAGAGTGCAGTTGTGAGTCATACTTCATCTATGGCTAATGTCTCCTGAAGCAGCATCATGCTTTCAGTTATAATACTGAGTGTGAGTCCTCCATTTCACGCGAGGTAAGAACGTCTCTTAAAAGTATAAAGTCGACACCGAAATCCACTCTGGCGTTGTGAGGAGTGAAGCGTTGAATTATGGTGAAGAGCAATCCGTTGGGTCTCTCTTTTCCTGTTGATTTATGCAGTAAAAGTGCATTCAATCTTAAAAAATATCCATGGCGTAATGCCGACGTGCAGAAATCCATCCTGTCCTGAAAGATGTCACCGTGAAAAAAGGTGGAAGTACAAAAGAAAAGATATGAGTTTCCAAGTTCAGAATGAGCCTTTCATCCGGTGTTTCCTTAACAATGGGCCTTCATTTTCTTGTCCACAATCTCTTTCTCTTCTGGAACCAGTGCTGTGTTTGGGCTGAGAATACAATAACACTGCATTAGTGAGTTATGGAAAAATGGATTCAGTAAAATCACTTTTTCAAAAAAATCACAGCAGACTACAGTCTTTCATTCATATCTTTTTTTTTTCCATGTACAAATGTTGGACATGGCATAAAAGTCCCATTTAGTGGATTTCTAATTTGAGTGCCATTCAATTACACACTGTAAAAAAAGTTGTGTACCTTAAATATTTAAGTAATCAACTTGGATGTTTAAATCATTTCAACTTAAATTTTACATTAAACTGACTTTAAAAACTGAGATAAATCTTGTTTAACTTGGAAAAAAAAGTTTGAAAATGGCTTAACTTGTTTTGATGAGTTAAAGCAAGGGAAAAACATGTCATGATAATATCATTGTTAATAGTGCAATATTCATATTGTAATATCCGGTGTGATTTACCCGTTTCATTTAGCTTTATTCAGCTTTATTAATGGGAGCTAGTCAAGCAGGAATGCCTTTATAATGAAAACAGTGTACAAAATTCCTAGTGGATTTTTTTTTTAATATTAAATAGTGGAACCGAATGTAAAGGATTTTAATGGGATCAAATACGAATTTCAAAACATCTTATTGAATAATGTAAGGATGTTAACTATTTAAATAGTGTGCTTCTGAAACTCTTTAATGAACTGGTTAATGACATGCTAGTGACAAATACTTGGGATCAATTGGAGTTTTCCTTTTTCTTCTTCTTTTTGATGTTCCACATGAGCTTTATTCCAACTGGACATAGTTATATGGGAACTATGCATTGTAAAAGATACAGCTTTTGTTTTATGATTGAATTCTAAGCAAATTCCCAATAGAATACTTTAGAATTGGTTCCAAATGATCAACTTCATTATCATTCCGGTCCTCAGACTCCTATTTCGTGCTGTACAGCATCTCAGAACTGAGAACGAATTATTAAAGCCGTGATTTTCCAAAAGACGTGAACACAAACGTGTGTCTATGTTTCATAGAGCTCAATCCAGTAAATGAAAAGCAGATGCTATTCTGGATAATTGATTCCCGAGAAAACACGCGAATGGCTCCCCATGCTAGGACACACAACCAACCCTTCCTAAATAAATGCTGATCAACATCAAAATCAGTTGTCTTTACCCTCAAAGCTCGACGTCTCCCTCCCCGCAGCTGCCCAGATGTGACAGATGTCTGTTCCTGCCGGTCTGAACGGCGACGCGGTTTTTAAAGCGCACCAGCGCGAGCGCGATCTCCGCGTTCCACGCCGTTCCCTCCTGCTGGCACCTGAAGTCAATCTCCTTCCCGCCGTTCATCACGATGGTGAAGTACACCAGACCCCGTTTATACTCCACACAGTCCAGCGTGGTCATCAGCTCGAAGCGCATCTCTTTGCTGCTCTCGCCTTTACAGTCGTACAGACGGAGTCCTTCCTCTGACAGAACGCAACGCTTCTTCTTCCACAGCTGCAGAAGTCCATTACTCCTCTTCTCCAGATAACCATCCTTCATGACTTTACACTGGGTCATTCTGAATAAAGGTTGGTGTGAAACCAAAATGAAACGTTCATCAGAATCGGCGAAGTGTTCAATAACGCGTAGCGTTAACGAGCGAACATTGCACGCAAACGCGCAAAACCGCTGTGCGCCAACTAAATATAGTATAACGCCTTCATTTAATCGTTTAGCTCAACTTTACACGTTTCTGCTGAAATTCCACTAAAGAGCCCGTTCTTGAGTATAACGCATTGTCGCTGCATTGCCGCCAGACAGCTCTGTGGCTAAAGATCAATTTCCGACTTTTATATATTGTTACAATCTGCTTGGAAGTCCCGCAATCTGGGCATGTTGGTACTTGCTCCTCTGAAAGCGACTCTTCTCGTGTTTCTGAAGGACTCTCCCCCCCCCCCCCACCCCGTCGTGACGTCACGGGGATTAGTCCTACTTTTACTGCACTCTGGAATGCTGCTGCCGCCTGATAAACATTATTAGCATACGTTCATTCATGTCCTGACATCTCTGGCCCAGTCAAAAATCATTTCAAAGGGATTTCTATTGGAAATTCAGTCATACTTTAGAACCAAAGGATCCTAATGGTAATTGTCTTATATCATCCCAATTCAACACAAAATAAAAACTGATATGTTTTAGAATAATTGGAAATGGGAGTTTGATGATTACAATTTTTTATTGTCAATATATATATATATATATATATATATATATATATATATATATATATATATCTATATATATATATATATAAATATATAAACACAGTATATAATTACATATTTTGCATGGGAAAACTTTCAGTAATTTTGTCCAATATATATATATGTCCTATATATACTGTGTGTGTGTGTATAATATATATATATATATATATATATATATATATATATATATATATATATATATATATATATATATATATATATATATATATATAATATATTAACTTTTGTAGGGTTTCTTGTAAAAATTACACATTATCCAATACACTGTAAAAACAAATTATGATCAACATATGATCAATAAGTTATGACTACATATGTTTTTACATTGCTTTAACTCATCAAAATAAGTTATGCAATTTTCAACTTTTTGTCAGGCCCATACAAGTTTAAACCCATTTTTAAGTTTAATGTAATTTAAGTTTAAATGACTTAACATCCAAGTTCATTGTACTTAAAAATGTAAGGCATCTAATCTTTTTTCTCTTTTTTTGTTTTTACAGTGCTCAAGTCGAGGTAAAGGGTAAATCTTCACTCTTGTTCAAACGTCAAACTTATTCCATTTAATAACCGAAGCTAAATTCTCCCATTAGCTTTCAGTACACTTGCAATTTTTACACGCCACCAAATCTCACCAAATCTTTGAATGGACACAACCCTACCTTTAAGGTCTGTTGAGAATTTTTTTTTTTTTATGCTGGAATGCTCTGTGAAATGTGAGACCTAACTTTAACAACATGCCCTCCCAAATAATTGAAATACTTTGCCTAGGTCAAGTACCAGATACACTGTAAAAGAACAAAAAAAGTCAATAAGTTATGACAAATATATGTTTTTACTTTACTTTAACTAATCAAAATAAGCAATTTTCAACTTTTTTAAAGTTATTCAAGATTCAACAATGTTTTTTTAAGTCAGTTTAATTTAATTTAAGTTGATATGACTTAAACATCTAAGTTGATTATTAAAAATGTGAGGCAGCAACTTTTCACATGTTAAATTTTAGAGTATTTTGCTGTGTCATAGTTTAAACAATCAAATGCAATTAATGGCATGTCAATTTATTCATTGTTTGGTGTTTTGTTTTGATTGGTTGCTCAAAATAAATCCATTATCAATTTAAAGGGACACAAAAAAACGATTAAAAACATGAATGGACAGATTCATCTTTATTTTGTGTCTCAAATTCTTCAGAACAGCTCAAAGCGAAACTCATGTGATATATTAGTCTTTACTGATGCAACTCAAATGGAATGATGAACATCTTTGAAAGTCACTGTTGGTCGTGAGAAATAGGCTTTTCTCATAGTTAAGATATGGCAGGACATTTTCATGCCGTTTTCATGCATTCTGTCCACTAGAGGACAATCTTTACTTCTTCATAACATTTGAAACCAAATTGGAAGGGTTCATGTTGTTTTAAAAGAGCCCTGACACACATTAAACATTTAGGTCGTCTTCTTTTGCAATCAGTGTCATCGCTCTAGAAGAATCACCTCAATATACAAACATGTAGGCCTACTTTGTCTAAATATTTAAAGATTTATGTAGAACATTCAAACATTCACTGCACATTTTTAGAACGAATGCACACCTACAGCAAGATTTGAACGTTATGAATGAAACCTGCATTAATGGTTTGTCTATAAATATTTGCCTGTCTTTGTCTTTCACAGATGGAATGTGTGTAGGTGGTGCATGTTAATGCTAGGTTTGGCAGCGGGCCGTTTCCTTCCCTCAGTTCAACAGCCATTACATGCCGACGGCTTGAACACGAACGACGTTACTCCCACACAACACTGTGAGCTTTTATTCGCAATGTTTGACAGCTTTAGCATATCCCAGTCATCAATTAACAGTAAGCCCATTTTAAGAGTTTATATTTGAGACCTGTTAAGATGGTTTTCATGGGAAATTGCGTACATCCGTCACTCTCCAGTGCGTGTCTCATCATATCTGTAAATAGAGTAAAGTTTCTCTGGCTGCTTTGATGCGTTTCTGGTGTGTGTGTGTGGAGTGGTTAGTTGTCACAGCGAGCGAGAAAGGTTAACATGGATCCGCTAAATCACCTTTTTTAAACAAGCGCCGAACAGAGGAGCGTCTGCTGAGAAAAAGAGAATGCGACCGAGATCGTAATAAAACACGAATCAACATTGCTGTGGCTTTTCAGAGATGACAAGAACTGTTGTAAATGCAATGCGGGAGATGATGGTGTTTTTATTACTCAACAGGCGAGTTAGGTATTTTATCGAGCAGATAAACTGCCATATGTAGCTCTCTAACAGAGATCATTGTAAAGCATTATCTGTTGTGAAGATCATTTCATTATGGTTGTTGTAGCGCTGTGCTGGAATTATACCGTGTCTATTAATGGGAAAAGACTATAACTTCTTCAGCTAGTCAGTTTGAGAGCCTTTCAATATACAGGTCCTTCTCAAAAAATTAGCATATTGTGATAAAGTTCATTATTTTCCATAATGTAATGATAAAAATTAAACTTTCATATATTTTAGATTCATTGCACACCAACTGAAATATTTCAGGTCTTTCATTGTTTTAATACTGATGATTTTGGCATACAGCTCATGAAAACCCAAAATTCCTGTCTCAAAAAAAATAGCATATTTCATCCGACCAATAAAAGAAGTGTTTTTAATTAAAAAAAAAAAGTCAACCTTCAAATAATTATGTTCAGTTATGCACTCAATACTTGGTCGGGAATCCTTTTGCAGAAATGACTGCTTCAATGCGGCGTGGCATGGAGGCAATCAGCCTGTGGCTCTGCTGAGGTGTTCTGGAGGCCCAGGATGCTTCGAGAGCGGCCTTAAGCTCATCCAGAGTGTTGGGTCTTGCGTCTCTCAACTTTCTCTTCACAATATCCCACAGATTCTCTATGGGGTTCAGGTCAGGAGAGTTGGCAGGCCAATTGAGCACAGTAATATCATGGTCAGTAAACCATTTACCAGTGGTTTTGGCACTGTGAGCAGGTGCCAGGTCGTGCTGAAAAATGAAATCTTCATCTCCATAAAGCTTTTCAGCAGGTGGAAGCATGAAGTGCTCCAAAATCTCCTGATAGCTCGCTGCATTAACCCTGCCCTTGATAAAACACAGTGGAGCAACACCAGCAGCTGACATGGCACCCCAGACCATCACCGACTGTGGGTACTTGACACTGGACTTCAGGCATTTTGGCATTTCCTTCTCCCCAGTCTTCCTCCAGACTCTGGCACCTTGATTTCCGAATGACATGCAACCACTGAGCAACAGTCCAGTGCAGCTTCTCTGTAGCCCAGGTCAGGCGCTTCTGCCGCTGTTTCTGGTTCAAAAGTGGCTTGACCTGGGGAATGCGCCACCTGTAGCCCATTTCCTGCACACGCCTGTTTTCCTGCACACACAATTTTTTGAGAAGGACCTGTAATCTAGTTGTATTTCTTAAGCCGAGAAGTGAATGTGAATGTTTTGTGAACAGTAATATAACCATATTAATCTGCAGTCACGCAGAGCCGAAGCACAACCAGAACAATGTTCTTCTGCAAAATACATTCCGTTTTGTTTTTTTTTAACCGCTACTGGTCCAAAAGTTACATAGTGTTCCTTTTAAATTTCTGTTCTAAAACTGTAAAAAAAATGGTTGCAAATGTTTCAGGTATATGGATGACATTTTAATATCTGAATATTTTGCTTTTCATACTGATCCATACTTTATAATAATATAATGAATAATAAGAATGTAGCAAATTCACATGATGTTCATTAAAATTGGCCTTTCCATGAACAATGGCTATATACACGTGTAGCTGTGTAACCAACACAAATCACCATCACGATAACACAGTATGACACAAAATTATGTACGAAATATAATTACATGTATAAAACTCGCTTTTAAACAAAAATAAAAAGAATGGCCAGCATAACTATTTTAAATGGTATGTGTCATGGAAGGATGTCTGAGATTATAAATTGCATTGTGTCTGGCATTAAAATAGCAACAGATCCAATAACCAATTCAATGTTTATGACTATTTAAAGGATTATCAGGGACATTCCTGTAAGTGTCAGATTGTACCTCTTTCAGTCACAGTGAAAATCCGGACGAGAGTGACTCATAGTACACTTCTGACATTATAAAATGATATGCTTAGGTAACCTAACCCTATTAAATGTTATTGAAATTATGTAAAGTGGTTGCGTTCTACACACCTTACAAATGACCATTCGCATGCAACAAATGCAGAGAACCTTGATACATGTCGAATCAGCAGACAATAAGAGTTTTGGAAGAATAATTCTTTTGACCAATTGAATGTTTGGTGAATGTTTAGTCAAGTATTGAGAATCAGAAGATGAGGACACGTAAATGATATGTATATTAAAGGGATAGCTGCCTCTTCCGCCGAACTAGACTTGTGTACGCCCGTTACCGGAAGCAGTGATTATAATTTATAAAGTTATAAATATAGATATTTTTCTTTCAAAAAACACATTGCTTCACTTCAGAAAGGCCTTTATTAACCCTCTGGTGCCGTATGGATTACTTTTATGATGGAGGGATGCACTTTTTTGGGCTTAAAAAACGTTTTTATATATACAAATATTAGGATATTTTTTTATAACTCAGATTGTGTTTGGCTGAAAGAAGAGAGTAATATACACCTTGGATGAATTGATGGTGAGTAAATTATGGGGTAATTGTCATTTTTGGGTGAAGAAAGCCTTTAATTAGTACAATAGTTTTCAACACTGAAATAATCAGCAAATCATCATATTAGAGTGATTTCTGAAGGATCATGTGACACTGAAGACTGGAGTAATGAGGCTGAAAATTCAGCTTTTATCACAGGCATAAATTACATTTTAAAATACATTACAATAGAAAACAGTTTGTTTAAATCGTAATAATATTTAACTGTTTTTGATCAAATTAATCGTCAATTTAATAAACTTCTTTCAAAAACTTCCGGACCTCAAATGTTAGAATGGTAGTATATCCAGTGTAAACAAAATAAATAATTAAAAATCAATGATGTTTTTTTTTTCCTGATGAGTGATACCATAAATAGTGACTAAATCATTTGCATTTTTCTCAAAAAGGCCAACTTTACTGTGTCCCAGATGTTGACAGGGAAAACACCCTTGCGTACGCTAGAAATACACACCAAAACTACCACTGCTTACTTACAAGGCACGTTCATTTTTATAACTATTTTAAACATTTACATTCACCAATTCAGTTTAAAAGGACACAAATAAGAAAAGACACAAAAATGTTGCATATTTATACTTTTACTTCTATTTGCGTGCAGAATGCATAAGTGGGATATTTTCCACTGACGATGAAATACGTTTAGTGCATCTTTAGCCAGGAAGTGCTTGTGAATCATTCATGCTTTGAGTAGAGCTGAAGGGAACATTCTTTACAGTGATTAAAGCTCAAAGAAGCATGTGGTCAACTATAAACTGGATATGCAGATCCATTAGAGAACAGCACAGCACAGCTCAGGTTCCTCTAAAACTCAAGTGATCATCTTCGGTGAGCAGAATAAGTGTTAATCCCATGTTCTGTTTATATACTTGACATTCTTCCCAGCATTTGGCAGTGTTCAAGAGTTAAGAAGAGATGTTTATGGGTTTAAAACAGTGACATGATGTCTTGTGGAATGTGTTGAAACGTAGAATGTGTCGTCTTGTTTTAGAATTAGACAGAAGCATCTGAACAATGGTTTCCTTCTCGACTGACGCCAGTTTCCTTTTTGAAGACACTGACATGCATTCACATGTAAATGAGGTGTTCAGCTGCTTCTACAGATGCTCACTATGGGGAATGTATAGGGAAGGTTGTGGTGTAGGGAATCTATTGAGTGTGTGACAGCGCACCAGCACCTTGACCATATCCAAAGCCTTTTGGTCCAAAGCTTTTGGCATAGCAACCTGTGTAGGGCACAAGACGAGGAAGTTAACATGACACCATTACAATGGTAAAGATTATTAATTTGAGTGGTGTTGTTTTGAGTATTGACACGGATTTCACAAATCCATTAAAAACTGTACATTTTTACAGTCAATTAAATTAAACTGGCTTAAAAAAAAGTTGAATCTTGTATATCTTATAAAATAAAGTTGAAAATTGCTTAACATTTTTTTTGATAAGTTAAAGTAATGTAAAAACATTAGGATATGTATCAGGTACAGCGTCAATTTTTCTTAAGGAAAACAATCTTTCAACCAATGCTGTAAACTATAAGGAAACCCTTTCAGATTGTGCATTAATAATACAACAACACTTAATTACAAATCGATTTGTATACAAACATTTGAATTGCACATAAGGCAGTTATGATGTCAACTTTTAATGAAAAATTATCTCACTCATGAGATTTATTTAAACAGGAGACATCACTCGCAGATTAAAAATTTGAAAATGTAATATACTGCATTTATTTATAAATGCTCCTCTCTAGAGTTAGTTTTTCTTGCGAAATATCAAATTTATGGACAATAACTGGCTTTCCTGAGGGAAATGTACTCGACAATGTTATGCTGTTTTTTTTATTACTATAAATCTGCGTTTGAAACACTGAAAAATTGCATGAGACATTACATATTTCAGTAAGTTATGTATCGTTCAACATACCTTCTGATGTTTATCCAGTTTGTTTTGTGCAATAACTAGTGGTAAAGAGGAAAAGACGATTCGTTTCGCTTGAACTGAGGCGGCAACATTGACATTAAAGCACGCCAAAAAGGCATTTATTGTTTGAATGAAGTGATAAAACTCGAATTTGAAAGCTGAGACTTTGTTTCATATCAAAAGTAACAAATCACGAAGCTTACTGCGATTTTTGGATGGGAGGGGCGCTACATATCATTTTTAATCAAGTTTTGTTCATGCATCACCTGAAAACATTATAGACTGAAAGATTGATCTGAGGATTTAAGAATCGATATCGGTTCTTTAAATGAAAATTCATTCAAATGTATTATACAATATTGTCAACCCAGCCCTTCTCGCGATGCCATTGCTAACATTTTCTGAATGTTTTTAAGTGCATTATGCCTTTGCTAGGGTTTTCTGTGTGGTTTCTAGGTGGTTGCTTGGTAAGAACCACTAAAAAGAGACAGGATAACATTGGATACATGCCTTTGCAGAAGATTTCTCCATCCTTGTCAGCTAAAGTTGTGGATTCCAGCCCCTTTCCACACTTCGCACACCGGAAACAACCCTTGTGCCATGCCTGCAGAGGAAGGACGAAAACAGTCGCTCAATGAAGACCATGTCCAAAGCTTACAGAACCATACATGGTGGCTTATTTAATTTTGGTGCGCCACCACTGCATTTCCTCCTGCCGTTTCTGCTTTGGGCTTACATTTCCTGCCCCTATGATTTTTTCAGCCGCGTAGACGGCCTTGCTACACCGTGGACAAACATCAGAGCTGCCAAACTTTTGAGCAAACTTGGATGTGTTGGGGTTATTGGTGGGCCGGTGCTCTTGAGGCCTGCATTCAAGAGACACAGAACACAAAAATCAGAGGATGAACAGTCACCAGATTGGCCACAGTTTGCTAGATTGCCAGCACATCATGGAATGGTTCCCCACAACATTTAAATTCCGTGATCCCTATACCATTCCAAATCTGTCTGACATTCATTGTCTTGTGGAACACAAAATAAGTTGTTTTGAAGAATGTTCATACTGCTCTTTTCCATTCAATGAAAGTGGATGGGGACCAAGAGCTGTCAAGCTCCAAAAAGGGCAAAAAAGCCATAAAGATGTTATAATATTATAAGTGGTCTTTACAACTTGTGTGCTATATTCCAAATCATTGAAAGAGCAGCTTGGATGCTATAAATGGAATGCATTTAAAGCAGAACATCCAAGAAGAGTAATCAAGACATATAAAGTAGTTGGTTGCTTTGCCTTATATATCAGTCAGACCCTTTCCATATACTGTATAGTGAGCGGTTCTTGGCCAGAATAAGCTAGTGTACACTCTGATAGTCAAAAAAGTCTGATCTTGCAAGACTAGAATAAAATATGGAGTGATATTTAAGAATCAAAATGCAAAGCAGGAGTATTTTTCTTACTCTTCGGCTTGAATGCCCAGCGACTCTCCTTTGTCCATGCTCAGAGTTCCTGCACCAGCGCCGTAGCCGTAGCCTTTGGGCCCGTATTTTTTGCCGTAACAGGCCTTGCAGTAGATCTCATTCTCATGGACGGCCACTGTAGTGCTGTCTAGATTTTTCCTGCACACCACTGAAATGAGAAGAATGAGTGAATTTGACAAACAAAAAAAAGCATAGTTAAAAGTGTTCTGCAGTGACTTTTAGCTTCAAGATTTCACCGACAGTAACCTGTTGCTTTAGACAATATACTAGATCAAGGTTGAGGGGGAGGATATCGTACTAATATATGGTTTTTAGAAAGATATATATTATTTAGATGAGAAACTATGAATATGTTGTGTTTTATATTAGAAAATAATTGTACAATTGCTTTCTTCTGATATATTAACAAAGTAGATCGATAGAGACTATAATACTGTGCTAGTTTTGTGAATTTTGTCTCTAACACCTTGGCAGGGTCCTGTGTTTGAGATTTTTATTAAAGGGGCTTTGATTTTCATCCTCCCCTGCCGACAGTCTGTCTGGAATGCAGATTCCTTTGAGGGCCCAATGCAGGGTAATATTATACATCACAGAGTGACTTATAAAGACAAACAGAAGAGGGCGCCAGAAAAGAGCCTTTACTTCACATAGTAGTCTGAAAGTGTTGGACAAACACTGCTCTTACCACCTGCCTGATTCACATACTCTCCAGAAATAGAAGTAGTTTCACCCAAATCATAGTAGATGTCATATGTTTTAAATGTAAGAAAAAAGTAAGTAATAATGAATTGTAAGGTAATGAATTTAGCTAGATGTTAAAGGGTTAGTTCACCCCAAAATGAAAATTCTGTCATTGGTTACTCACCCTCATGTCTTTCCAAACCCGTAAGACCTTTGTTCACCTTCAGAACGAATATAGACCTTTTTGATGAAATCTGAGAGCTTTCGGTCTTTTCAATGACAGCCTATGCAACTACCACTTCCAAGATCTTCATTTGTGCTCCGAAGATGAAAGAAAGTCTTACGGGTTTGGAACGACATGAGGGCGAGAAATTAATGACAGAATTGTCATTTTTGGGTGAACTATCCCTTCTTTATTCTCCCTTGCCACAAGACAGTCTGTTATATCAAGGCAAGTTTTTGACATGGATATGTTCCTATATTGGTGTACTGCTTTTTCACACACACACAAAAGTACTTCTCCTTCAACAAAAAGCAAACATTTTATTGTGTAATACGTGGAACTATGAAACAACCAAAGTGGGCCAGTTTGCTCTTTCAGTACAGTTTTCAAAGCATTCAGGCATAGATTTTTCATTTAAGCACAATGTGTTGTGCCTTCTATTGTATAAAAGATGATAATTATTAACAGACAAATTATGTATTAATAATGCCTTCGGTAAACTTTGTTAAACATGCCGATCCACTGATACTGTGTGGACTTCTCGTCATGGGACTGGACACAGGAAAACGAACAGGACTTACTGCACAGGAAGCAGGATCTGTGGAAGCTCCGTCCTTCACACTGCACTTCCTCTGCAAAGTACACGGTTTTCTGGCAGCAGCCACATTTGTTTCCACCCCCAAGAGGCATCCTGAAACACACACACAGCAGAGTAGCTCACAACATGTGTCCTGAAATCACCTACTTTTGGGGACCTCCCAATGGTTCCCTCAATAAAATCATACAGTAGGGTTTTAATTCAAATCTAGAAAATGCATTGTTATTTATAAACACTTCTTATATTTGTTGAAGCTCTCTTCACATCCTGATAACCATCAATAACAGTAGGGGTCGAAATATTGAAACATGTACATTTCTTCAATGGAAGAATGAACACTAAACAAACAGCAACAACCAAACAAACACTTTTACAGTTCCTCCTGAACCAAAACAACAAACAAACATGCTGCGGTCACACCATGTCATAACCGTATTTTCGAGATGGCAAACCGTGATGTTCAAGCTTGGATTTAAGCGTTTATGTCAACACTATCATTGCTGAAATGAATCTGTAGCAGTCAGGTGCTACATGTCAGTGCTCTTTAAGTCGTTTATGTTCATTATTATTGTAATGTTACGTGCTTTGAGACATGAGGTAGTTTAACGCCGTCTCTCGTTTGCAGAATCTGCCGTGTGTTCATGTGTTTTGAAGGAGGCGTGGCTTTAGAAATGCTCTGAAGGGAGGGTGGGACTTTCATATTTGGACTTTTAAAAGCACATACTTGTTGTGACTTCAGAGTACAGCTTGAACTTCACGAGAGAACGCAAAAGCATGATTCACAAATTTCCTCCATCTTATATTTATTTCCTTCACTATGCACCTTTAGGGGCTTCATAAGATCACAACTGACCTCGAATCCCCTTCAAAAAAAGAAGTCAGCTTGATTTGTCCTTTTTATGTTCAAGGGTAGGAATGAATAAAGAGCTTGAGGGGCTTTCCAAATACGGTCTTTGCACTTGACCACTTGTCTACTTACATGACGTATTTCCTGTATTTGGCCCAAGTGTTCAAGTAGGCGTGAAGACCGCAAGTGTGCGGAGAAACCTTTGATTACCTGATGGGTCACAGTATTGTAAAAATGTTTACAGAGCTTTATTTAGATATTCAATACTTTGCATTTTAAAATAAACTTCTGAATGTCTGGTCAGTGGTCCCTATGTTACAGAAAACACAATTTCAAATTGTGGTGCTTATAATTAAGTGATAAAAATGCTAATGGTGTACACACCAATAAAATGACACTTTAACTATTTGTTTTACTACCGAATAAAACACATGCAATATCTCATTGATTTAATTAACAGCGGAGTGTTTTTATCGTGATTTTAGGGCATGCGATTTCCCGATCTAATGCATGATGGGATACGCTTAGCTTTGAATATTGCTCCGATGCGGTATTCAAGATAGTGTGCATTAAGGCCACTGCACTTTGTTATTTTTTAGACATGGGACAGTCTTCCTGTCGTGTGAATGCGCTCTCAAGTTGCCAAGAAAGCAAGTGTGGGTATTTGGAAAGGCCCTGAATATATTCGATCTCAATTGGGCAGGAATGAAACGCTGAATGGTCAATTATAGATTGAACCTTGTCTTCATCAGTTCTTCTTCAGTCCCAACAGCGCAACAGAATAAAAGCCATCCGCTGCTACAGTTCTTGAAGCTTTTATTGCAACTCCTTCTTATCAAACAACCAGACTAACAACACAAACCGCACAGAAGCAGATCCTACAAGGCTTTCTTCTGTAGGCATAAATTCAGCAACCTATGCACGTGAAACATTCATTTATCTTATAAGTGTTAATTTACTTCACATCTGCACCCACAACTCTCCTGTTGACTACATCTTTGGCACACTGCCTGTTTTATTTATCGGTCAACTATCAAAATCTGAGCAGAGTGGATGCATTTAGTCTACATTCTAGAGAACGAAGAGCAGGTCAGTTTTGATTTAAATACGCAGCAGTCATAACTTTTATTCAGAGCCTGCGTTTAGACAGCGACACAAAACAAAACAATACAAGTGTCATGTTGCCATTAATATGCCTATACATTGACAGTGAATAATGTGCCTCTGATCTTCTGTAATTGCTGGGAAATGTCTCATTGATTTTGTCCATAAAAGGGCTTGTTGGTTGTAATCGACATTCCTGCAAAGTTCTAATGTCTCCAGTCTAAACACTAACTCCAGCCCACGCCTCCAAATATGTTGGGTTGTCATGGATGAGGAAATGACACACAGCCACACATGCAGATAATGTTCTCTAGAATAGTAATACAGAGACCGAATGCTCCCTTTTTGGCATTTCCTTCTTATTGCAAAACTACTTGCTTCTCTAATGGTGCATGTGGCGAGCAGGAGGCCGAGGGACGTGAGAGAGCGGCGCGAGGCCGGTGGTGTGATTGATAATGAGCGACACCTGCGAGACACACCGGTATCGTATCTCTCACGGAGGAGCGGAGGCATAAGGAGGAGCGACGACAGTGATGAACGAGAGAGGAACAGGCCTGAACCTGTGTTTTGTTTTGTTTGTGGTTTATTGTGTGCCAGCAGTCGTCTGTGAGGGGCTGCTGGCTTTTTCATTTTGTATTTGTTTTATTTTTATTAAAAATGTTTAAACGTTCGCCGGTTCCCGCCTCCTTCTTCCCATAACATCTGAACCTTGCCACAGTGCATCAGAAGGTCATAGAAAGTTTGATAAATTGGCCAGACTATAAATAAAGCCAGACTCGAGGACGATTGACAGTATTATGATAACACTGTGAAATTGTTTTAGGCAGTGGCCTCAGTTGAATCTGATGTAATCTACTTCCTGTGATATCACAGGAAGTAGTATAATATTTTATATTGTAAAACAATATTTTACAAAAACACACACATATTGTAAGAATATGGCCATATGTGGTGGGTGAACTAACTCGAAGATAAAGACATGCGCTTCCCCTTTCGAAACATATTTAAAGTTTCTTAAAATAGTTTCAGTTACGCGTCACCGCAAAACATACACATCCCAGCATAAACGCTCCTGATAAATTATTTGTTACCAAGATAGCACAAGTCTATTTGATGTGTTTTATTATCTACCTTTTTTTTCCATTTAGCACAGGTTTTGTTTTTATTTTTGTAGCTGATTGATCGTAGGCCTAATTTTTCTGAGCTTATGAAATTCTTGAGTGAACTTTTTAAAGTGGCATAAGCTCCGATCAATGAGGCCTATTGATCAATCAGTTTCCAAAATAAATACATAACCTGTGCTAACTGAAAGAAAACAAGTTGACAAAAATATTGAATCCCATATTTGGTGATAATAATGTGAGATTTACCATCAGTTTAAAAGACCAAGAACACCAAATTAGGTAAAGGATTTTCAACATAGCACAAGGGTTTTAAATGAAAGCTCAGTTAAAAGTCTAGGTCTTCTTTTTGAGAATCTTGGTCAAATTGTTCCTTCTCAGACTGAATGATTTTTAGAGTAAAGTTATTCTAGAAAACAAGACTAGACAAGTAAAATTCCTGATTTCAGATTAGAAAACTTAGTTGTTTGTAACTGTCAAAGAGAATAATTGGACTTATATAAGTAAAGGTTCACAAAAGTTTCATCTTCTCTGCCAGGAATTTTGTCAGCTCAACAAAACCGAACAGTTCTGATGAGGTGGAAAGAATTTAAAGAATTCCTGGAAACCAAAACCTCAAAAAGCCTCATGAGCAGCACACAAGTTTGCAGAGCCATTGCACAAGAGAAGCGGAGGAAAACATGCAGGGGACAAAATAATACACTGTGAAGATCTTCTTACCTGAAGTGATCGTTGGTAGGTAGGTATATGAATATGGACAGAAAATCTGCAGTCAAAGTCCAACAGTGTGTGGTAATGAGAACAGCTTCTTCTGTCCTAACACATGCAGCGGTGGAGGGTCTGTGTCAAACTTTAGTGCAGGAGCTCAGGGTGGGGCAAACAGTAAGGGAAATGAGTCTAAACTATGAGCTGTGGTGAGATGTTAAAGGAACAGCACTACCTCATGACCCTACTGTGTGTTTGCTCTCTGACGCCCCCTCTGTGGTTGACAGACATTATTCATCCTAAAAATGACCTGTTACACACTGGCGCTCTGAGGCGCTATAGAAAAAAGTATTATTTATTTTGTATAGGTTTATTGTGGTTGCTCTGTCATTTCACAGACTTGAGATATAAATATTTAAGATGACCTATTATGCCCCTTTTTACAAGATGTAATATAAGTCTCAGCTCACCCCAGAATGTGTCTGTGAAGTTTCAACTCCAAATAGCCCATAGATTTTTTATACCATTTTGTAAATGGCCATTTGAGATAAAGCAAAACATGTTGTTTTCATGCATGTATCTTTAAATGCAAATGAGCTACTGCTCCCCGTCCCCCTATCCAGAGTAGTGATGTGCTTTTACAGCTCGTGCTTCGCATAATCTGTCAAAAACGAGCAAAACATCTCACGTCTCACGTGATATTGCAGTTCTTCGTCGTTGAAAGTTATTATTTGCATATGTTTTAAAGCCATGTCAGTTTAAACTTCTGTACCCTTTCAAAAGCTACTCTCAGTACTTTAAGCGCTATGTCAAGTAGAAAAAATACTTTTCTCACTCTCTTCCTCTTTCTCTAATATGAAAGAAAAGGATAAAAAATAAATAAATAAGAGAATCATGTCAAGAGAATCAAAGAAATGCGTGCCACCCTGCTCACGGCAACACAGAGTATGAGCCATGCGAGTCATTTCCCATCAAAGTGCTCCACTCCAGACTCGCCTTTGATAAGGAAGAGCGAGCCTGCCTGTCCTCGATGATGAAATCATGGGGCTTGGGTGTTGATCTGGCTGAAGAGCTGGATATGGGTCCTCCCCTTTCTCTTGCTCTCTCACCAGATCACAAGGTCCTCGAGCCCGCTTCTGGAGTGCGCCTTGGCTCTTCTCGGGCTGAGGACACGATGTTCTCTTGGGAAAATGGATGTCGAGTGCACTGCCGCTGAGAGCTCCTCTCATGATGACAGCTTGTACGATGAGCTACTCGAGGTAGTTACTCACGCTGTGGACTGGAACAAGAGACCCCCCAGACGATCGAAGTTAGACAGTAAATTTCTGTCTGGTGGCCAAAGGGATGCACCAGAGAGACGGCCCTGCCCCTTCTTTCAAGATCTCCATGACGTACTATCGAACGAAGTCATGGAACAAATCGTATTCCTCTCATGTCATCAAGGAGAAGGATATCTCCCGTATCTTTTTCCTGCCTATTGGGCGACTCAGTTAACACCATCGTCAGTAGGTTCCGGGAGGCTAAGACATACCAGGAGGCGTTTGTTATGTTCCACCCCTGCCATGCTGAAAGGTCGGTGCTGTCGGCCAGCCAGCCCCAATCAGGTCCATCTCAAAAGAGGGAAGCTCAGAAACAGAGTGCGCTCCCAACACAAAGATTGGAGACCTGTGCGCCACACTCAGCCACCAAAGAAAAAGATGGACCTGAGATATTTGATCTCTTCTAAAAAGAAGAAATCCTGAGGCTTTTGCGCCTAGTCCCGAGGGGGTGTGCCCCCCTTTGTTCAGCAAAGTTTGCAGTTCTACCAGAAAGACTCGGGAGAATAATGCTGTAACAATTAACCATTTATTAACAGCTCGGCAAGCAATATTATGATAAAGATGTGGGAAGGGACCATCCTGGTGGTGGTGGGGAGGAAGGAGGGGAAGGAACCATCTTGGTGGTGGGGAGGGTGGAGGTGAATGAAAGCGTCAGCATCTGCCAACTCAGACATGTGTAAGTACCCATCTTTTATACCACAAGTATTAGAATGCGATTGGATCGATGAGAAGGTAATGAGTGACGTAACAATTGAGCCTTCGCAGCAGAACTTATGCTAAAGCTTTAATTTCTTTTGTCAGCGAGTGCGCCTGTTCTGGTTTCACGATAGTGGAGACCACACCGTTGAAACGCGGAGGAAAGCGATTTGTTAAATATTCAGTTACTTCTTGTTGTTTCTCTGGTCACAAAACATTTAACATTCCCCCATAAAGCAGACATTGCATCACTAGATTTTGTGTTGCTTCACAAAACATTGCGCCCTTGCGTCAAAACTAGTGCGCCTTTCAGAGAAGTTGGCAGCATGGAAGCTACTGCCAAATTTATCTCCTTGGGTTTTGAGAACCGTAGAGAAAGGCTACAGAATACAGTTTGCGCGCTTTCCTCCGTGTTTCAATGGTGTGGTCTCCACTATCATGAAACCAGAACAGGCGCACTTGCTGACACAAGAACTGCAAACTTTGCTGGACAAAGGGGCCATAGAATCAATGCCAAGAAAAGTGTTCTCTCTCTGTCCCTGAAAACAATGTATTTAGGGGTTGAATGGGACTCCATGCGGACACGGTTATCTCCTGCACGTGTCGAGTCCATCTTAAACACCCTGAGCAATGTCAGGCTAGGTCAGGAGAGTCATTTTCAAAGAATTCTCAGTCTTATGGCATCTGCGTCCATGGTTATACCTTTGGGCCTTCTGCATATGAAACCATTTCAGTTGTGCCTCCGAGCCAGGGGATTTCATCCAAGAGCCAATCCCCAGAGGCGAATAAGGGTTATGCGCTGCAGGCTTCATACCCTTGGCTCAGACCCTGGTTCCTCACCTTGAGTCCCACTCTAGGTGCATGTTGTCTTCGCAGGATGCTAACGACAGAAGCTTCCCTGAAGGGCTGGGGTGTGGTCTTAGATGGCCGTCCAGCCAAGGGGTCTGGAGGCCGCCATCTCTATTGGCACATTGATTGCCTCGAATTAATGGTATTTCTGGCCCTTAAATAATACTTCCTCTGGCAGTTAAGAGTCTACCATGGCCTGGAGCAGGTGGACAACACGGCAGTAGTCGCTTATATAAATTGCCAGGGTGTACTGCTTTCGCACCGTTTGAACAAACTAGCGCCACAGGTTCTACTTTGGGCTTAGGACAAGTTCCTGTCCCTTAGGGCGATTTACATTCCAAGAAGCATGAATGTGGGAGCAGATCTATGGTCCAGACGTCACACACAGGGATTGGACGCTCCATCCCTATGGGGTCGGTCAGATCTGGGAAAGATTTTATGAAGCAGAGGTGGACATTAAGTTGATCAGAAGTGACAGTAAAGACATTTATAATGGTACAGCAGATTTTGGTACAGAATGGTACAGAAGATTCTGATTTCATATAATTGCTGTTCTTTTGAACTTTCTATTCATCAAAGTATCCTGAAAATATTATTTCCACAAAATATATTTTCCACAAAAATATAAAGCAGCACAACTGTTTTCTACAATAATAATAATTAGAATATTCATATAGGCCTATATTTCGGAATTGAGAACTTGTGCTTGTGCTGTCAACATTTCTGCTGAATGACCTTGCTGACAACGTACAGTCCATTATTTTATGGCCCATTTACATCGACAGATGGAGTCCAGCTGCTGAAGACAAACGAAGCTGCTTTGACCTTCAGATTTTGATGCTTGGGTGGGTCTGGAAATGCCAATAGCATGTGGGGAATGTACTACTGCTCCTCTTCAGAGTGATTAAATATCCCATCAGGCACTGCTCACACACACCCGGCTGTCAGAGTATCTCTTTCAGTATCAGGATAATTATGATGTTAGAGAGATCTACTGTAGTGAGTGGGACTCTGGTGCTGCTTTTGAAGGGGCTATTAGCTCTAGTCACAACGAAGTACGTTTACAGCTACTAACTTCAAAAGAACTTTGTAACAGTCATTTATTAAAAACTTCTTCCGTAGCTTGCAGCAGACACCTGTGACTGTCGTTATGATTAATAATGAATAACTTCCACCATGCATGACACACCCCCGAGTTAGGGAGTTGTTAGTGGTTAGTACCCACATATCAATAACACATTGGTTAATATATTGTGCAAAATTTTCCCAAATATACACAAAAGTCAAAATTCCCTACAGCTGTGAAGGGCAAAACATACAATGGCTGACTGATATATGTTCATGTCATATCTTCTGTTGGTCAGATGTGTCTGCTTAATTCCACATCTGTCCCTGAAGTGCATGCTGTCTGGGTTGGTCCTAATTCATTATTTTGCCCTCCCCCATTAGTGTGTATTTGTACAAGAGATTCTTGGATGTGTTGGAAAACGGATTTATGTTATTCTAGGGAGGTCATTTTTGGAGACTGAATAAAACCCATATTATATTACACTTATTGGATCTTTTATATTAGTTATGTGTTTAAACATCCTAAGTGAAAAGAGGATGTACAGTAGTGATTCCATTCAGTCATGTTTATCTAGGACTCACTGGCTCCATCTTGTGGCATCAAATGTGTTTAAGAAACGGACACAGAAGCTGTCACTCTGTTTATCTTAATTGCCTCTGTATAAGATGTATACTTTAATTACATCAATCTTGTAACAATTTGTGATTTAACCAGTTGTCAAATCATAAAACGAGTCACTAGCCCAACAAATGCTCCCTCATCATAAAATGAAAATATTCCCAGAATTGCCAAATCAATGTATTGTGTGATTTAAGAAGTGTATTTACAGGTATTTGTGTTACTGGGCAATTTATACTGGGATGTAGGGCCACATTTCACCACAGTCTCACTGCCCTTGTTAACATGAAGTGTGCTTATTGTATTGAATGTGCACTTGCAGTGTACTTAAAATCTTAAAAGTATATGAAAATATAATATTAATGAAATAAACACTTTCATGACTGTGCTTAAACACTTTTAAAGTGTGCACTTTGTAATAATGTCAAACTAAAAGTTTTACTTTACATTTTAAATCATGTTTATATAATCCTTTGTCGTGCTTTAAAGAAGTACACTTATTTTGATGTGTTGATCAACTTACTTAAAGCACATGTAAAGTACTTAATTAAAATTGTAACTGCAGTGTGTTATTCAATGTTACATTTAAAGTTAATGGTTACTGGAAGATCTGAGGCGCATCCATGTAGCGTTGTGAAGTAAACAAAAGAGGAGCTGAAGGGAACTAGTTGAGGCAGGGCCGACGGATCGGCTGGCCCTGGAAGAGGAGGCTGAGCGGGTCCGTAGGAGACGCTGGAGTCTTGGAGCTGCATGGACAGTACAACCGGAGACAGGAGATTCATATCCTCAGGGAATAATCCTCTATAAAATCCTTATAACAATATGCAGAGGCCAGCTGCAGCGGACTGTCAGCGGTGGGACGGTAGGCAGGGCTTTCCTCTATGCCCTCGTACACTATGAGCAGCACCACAGCTTGGCCTCCCGGGCGATGGTTGTTTCAGTCCTCTGATCTGGCTCTTTCATTGCGGCAGGCTCGGGCTCTCCATCTGTGGTGGGCTCTGGTTTTTGCTCCGTGCAAAGTGTAAGGGTGGCTTGCTGGCCTCTGGGTCTGGAATGGGGCTGGTGACATCTTCTTCGGCCAGGCAGATGGTAAATGCTGACTTGCACTACAAGCACCCATACTCAACGAATGCCCCCTGAGGATCAACACCAGGTAGGCCTAAAAAACCCTTGGTGTGTGATCCTCCAGGCTTCGTTGTTCCTCCTCCAGGCAGAGCAGTTTGACAAATGGTAAGTCCATGGTGCGGAAACCAAAGGGATCAAAAAATGCAGCTAAAAAAATGTATCTTGGTTTTTCACTTCAGTAAACACTATGACATTTCAATATATATTCTTTAATTAACTGACACTCAGGAGAATACAGGAACTGAAATAATAAACACTAATCAAACATTCAACGTTACATGTAAAATAGGGCAAGCTTTGGTGATAACTAAGCAAATATTTAATTATTTCAATAGTAATTTCTTGCTAGAAATCACATCAGAAGTGGAAAACATTTGTCAAAAGCGTACACTTACACACAAACTGACCACCAACCGCAACTTTCAGATGCCATCTTTAATCTTTTAGCTCAATTGTCACAGAATGGAAAGCACAGAATTGTGGGATATCAAAGCCAGCTAAGGATATTTAAGGATAAGGGTATCTCAGGAGATGTAAGTAAAGCTTGCATTGGATTCAGACGTTTCTTGATGCCTTCCTACCTTGGAATGCATCCTCCGAAGGCAGCATTTTTAAGCTTTTGGATGCAGCCCACATTTTCATGGCTACTAGCTACCTGCAGAATAACACTTCCAATCTAAAGATGCAATAAGCAATTTTTGAGAAACACTGTTGAAAGTGGATTGGACCAATCAGCTCAACACACTTGTAGCCAATCAGCAGTAGGGGGCATGTCCACTCATGATGGGGGAGGAGAGAGATTGAGCCAATCAGTAGTAGGGGGCATGTCCACCCACGATAGGGGAGGAGAGAAATTGAGCCAATCAACAGTAGGGGGCATGTGCACTGATGATAGGGGAGGAGAGAGATTGAGCCAATCAGCAGAAGGGGGCGTGTCCACTCATGATAGTGGAGGAGAGAGATTGAGCCAATCAGCAGTAGGGGGTGTGTCCACTCATGATAGGGGAGGAGAGAGAGTGAGCCAGTCAGCACTAAGGGGTGTGTCCACTCATGATAGTGGAGGAGAGAGAGTGAGCCAATCAGCAATAGGGGGTGTGTCCACTCATGATGGGTGAGGAGGGAGAGTGAGCAAGAGGGAGATTTGAAGAAACACTGTAGGAAGAGAGATGGCTGAGAGACATTACAAAAGGAAAAAGGTTAGAGAAATACCTGCAAGAACTCTATGTCCCATATTAATATTAGAAAAGCTTTCCAGTGCTGGAGAGGCCTAAGCAGGAATGCCTGAAAATGGATGGTGAATTTGAGTTGTTTCTGCTCCATACATGAGTAACATTGGTGTTGAGTGTGTGCTGCTGGCAACTAACAATGAACTCTTGCTTTTCTATTCTCATGTAATGCATATTCATCTTTTTGTTCTTCCTTGTCTTTCATTCATCATCTTGAAGGGAGGGGTGTGTTTGTTTGGGTTGATCTGAATTATCAACAGTGTTCAACAATGATTCTCAGAAATCACTTACTGCACCTTTAATGGCACAGACATTTGAAGGAAACTCTTTCGTCCCCTTGAGGTGTTTTACAGTCACAGCAGATTTGGACAACAGGGGCACTGTGTTTGCATTGTGTGGGCCAAGTATTTACTGAATCTAGCTGAGTGTATTGAATGCGTTAACAATCCTAAAATACTCTACAAAGGGCTAGCTTAGCCATATACATTTGTTATATGTAAGCATAAAGATTTTTTAATTAGTGAAAGCGTGTTCTTGAGTTTGGTGGAGAGATTTATTAGTGTGCGAGTTTATGCCATGTGCGCAGAACATGATGTGCGTTACCGCAGCTGTGACCTGCTTTCTCCTGAACCTGTCCTGCTCGTCCACCATTGCAAACAGAACACAATTGTACTAATCCTGAGAATAATTAAAATCATTGTTAACTCCCGTTGATGATTATGTGGCATATGGTTCAACCTATGTGAAAAAAAAAAAAAACTCAAATCATTCAATTTATATGAATTGCACTTTCAAAATATGAGTCGGTGTTTGTGTGAAATCCCCTTATGACAAAAATCCCATTTAATTTCCTTCAGTCAATCCTCAATCCTTAATTGCATGTCATTTGCATAATGCTTCCAAACAATCGAAAGCACTCAACAAAGATCCGTATAATCATCTCATACCAACTTTGCTTTGTACTGCCTCCTTAATCTGTCTGTCTCTCTCATGTTATCTCCTCATTTGTGTCCGCTCAGAAAAGGCCCCCTGCACACAGATGGCCGTGTTCGCTTCTTCATTAGCGGTCTGTAAAATGAAGCGGGGGCCCCCACACAAAGGCCCGGGGTGACACTGGCACAGGCGCACCATTGTGGCGGCGTCTGCCGGGCTTCCCCTAATAGTGCTGGCACAAAGCGTGCCTGGGGGCCACAAGTAGTTTGGCTTCTGGCGACTTTACCCCCAACACACACATGCACTGCGCACTCTCATATGGGAATGTGTGCAATCTGTGTGCTCTATAGGCCTTGCGAAAGAGCCTTATGGTGCTACGCAACAGATATTTCAGTGTGTTCATTTGTGTTGGTGTGAGTGAGTCCTTCATTTGAAGAGCTTCTGCTTCCACACGCACTCCAGAGACGAGTGGAAACAAGCTCAGGTTGAGCAGCTCTGCGGTCTTCATGCTGTGAGTAGCTCCTTATTGATTATTTTCTCAAATCTGCATAGACAGTCGGATGAGTTTGTGGATCTATATCATGCTCTGAATATACCGGTAGCATTTTGTATTTTTCATTTTTATGTATCATGTATTTCCTTACAGCCGTTTCAGCTTGATCTGAAATCAGTCAGCTTAGCTACAGTATACTGCATTTCCTGCCTTCTCTTTTTATCCATTTGATATTTGTGATGGTTGAATGTGTGCTGTGCATGATTAACATGATTTGACATGATACACTCAAAAAAAAAGAAAGAAAAAGGAATCATGGTATCATAGTATTGTTTGAGGTTCACTACCATTCAAAACCCCCAAACCTGTAAAAACAGTAATATTGTGAAATATTACAATTTCAAATAACTGTTATATTTGAATATATTTTAAAATGTAATGTATTCCTATGATCAAAGCTGAATTTTCAGCTTCATCACTCCAGTCTTCAGTGTCACATGATCCTTCAGAAATCAATCTAATTTTTCATCTGATTTGATGTTAAACAAACACTTATTATTATCATTTTGAAAACATTTTCTGGAAAGTGGAATTTTGTGGAAGACAATCAACAGATGCTTGTCAAATGCATTCACAACCTTGCAACTATATTATTGAACTTTAATACATAATTTCCATACAACTGCACATTGTCACTTGACATTGTGCATGTCAATACGTTAAAGGTGCAATAGCCTATGTACCATTAACAGCTAGTGTTGAAATGTGGACTGCAGTTCAACGCCTAAATATTGGAGAGAGCCGTATCAGGATACCAGTAGAATAACTGGCTGTATCATTGTTTTTCAGAGAAACAAGTATGTTTCCTAAATCTCTTCAAACTTATGGTATTGTTATGCTTTAGTCCAGTAAAAAAAAATTACATACAGCACCTTTAAAGGTGAAAATACTTCCAATGTCTGGATCGGAAGAAACGGATCCTAGAGTGCTGTAATGGACAATATACAGTGAGATTAGTTTCAGTCGATTGCAATTGTGAGAGGACGCTTTTCCCCACAAGGAGAAATGTTTCTCAAAACTGAACATTCAGCACACTCCTCTCTGTTTAAAGGCTGTTGAACGTATTTCTGCCTTTTTAAACGTGTTGCTGATTTGCACCTGTCGTCTTGTGTTCTCCTGCTGTTCGTGTTCTTTGTATGAAATTAATTATGGATTTATCGCTGATGCTCACATGACGCCTCCCATGCAGGAGGTGCCAGATTTGATGAGCTTCATGCCATGCGGTGAATTAAACACTGCCATTGCTTTTGCCATTTCACTATAATGGATTTCCTCTTTTGAAAAGGAAGCAGATTATGTTTAGCTAATGTCGTATCTATAAACTATTGATAAGAAAAATTGTGTTTACCACCAAAGATCAGAGTTTTTCGTGCATGACAAGATTAGTCAAGCATAATATATTCACATATCAAATAAAATAGACAGAAGAACAGTGTTTATAGTTTAAGTTCATCTTTTCAGCAAAGATTTTTTTGTTGCTTCTATTCAGTTTCTGAAATACGTCATATTAAATTGCATATTACAATGAGCTAAACCAACACAATTCTCAAAGATTTTTATCACAACTTGATTTATTTACGTTCAGTACACTGGCATTTGTAAAATGAAAGTTCATTTAATATTTGACTAATATTAGTTCAAAGCAAGCGTTATTTTATGTGTTTATGAGTAAAGGGAAAATGATTGTTTCAGGCAGTTCTTCTTTTCTTCTTTTTTAGAGGAAGGCCTTGCTCTACAAGGCATGCAATTTCAAACAAGATACTGTTAACAGAGATAGTGTACTAAAATTACTTCATAAAACATTTAAAGCAATATAAATTAAACATACAATACATGAATAAAAATAAATAAATAACATGAAAACAAAAAACAAAACAACAACAATTGCCATCTTCCGGAAATCAGGAGGTAACTTAAAATGAAACCATTTTTTTTAATCAACAGAGCAGTTTTAGCGGCTTTCTTGTTAACTGATAAACAAGGAGAGTCATATAATGACTTGAAATCAACACAGAAGAGCCTAAAATTGGGCTTAGAATCAGTGACTTTACATTTATGGAGAGGAAACTGGCCACATAGAGCTAGCAGTTTTAATCTGTCGTCCATCTCTTTTGACCCGGAGTCCCAAATCAAAGACAGTACATTCATTATTTCAAAAATAAAAAGTTTGTTGCAAAGCAGAGAAAATAAGCCAGGCTACTTCTTTCCAGAACTCCTTTGCATAATAACATTCAAAAAAACAAATGTGGTATTGTTTCAAGATTAGAGTTACAGAATGAGCACTTTGAAGAGATGTCTAATTTAAACTTAGAAAGAGTTACTGGGATAGTAATTATGTCGAAATTTATAGTGAAGTTCTTTAAACTTGTTAGGTATCTGAAACATATTAATGCCAGTCGATATATTAATAGGAAGAGGTGGATCATTTAATTTCCATTTGAAAATAGCTTTGGGATGACAGCTGATTTTCCTTATAAAGATTATTCTAATCCAAACATTTTTACATTTGACCTCTAATGGATAATTGGGGGATTTCACAGACTGATACTCTGTATGACATAACCATATGCTAAAGTTTAGGTGAAAAATCCACTCCAAAAATGACAGTAAAAAATAGGAATAAAAGCTGCCATCCTTCTTTACAAATCCAGAACAAAAATGACACCTTTGTCAACACGATTCTTAATAAAGATATATTTTTTTCCACGCAGCACATTCTGATTGTTCCATATAATAGTCATAAGAGGATGTATATTGTGGCAAAAGGCAAGCTTACAGGCTTCCAAGGCTTGCCTATGAAAATTAAGCATGACCTGAAATTTGTTGCATTTGAAATCGCAGGACAATAAAAAATGGAACCCCCCACATTTTTCAAAGATGAATTTAGGAATGTAAAACCATAACGAATTAGGATTAGCATTCAAGCAGTTTAATCCAGCCAATCTTGAAAACCTGATCGAGAGTACTGAAGTTCAAAGCAGTCACACAGAGTATTTCTTATTAGAGTCGAAACGATTTTAAATAGTATGGAGTCGATAGATGAGCAGGTTTTCAGGTTTACATAATAAGGACAAAACTCGGTATACAATAGAAATCCAATCATTCAGCTTTAGATATCAAAACATGACCACAGATAGTTAAATTTCTTTGCAGCCAGCAATTGAAGACATTCTTTAATTGTTTTGTCCGTTGTGAAAAATGATCTAAAATTCTATCTGCAGGTGATTTACTTCTTACTTGCCCGTCCTTTCCAAATGAAATTATATATTTCGCATGCCAACTTGCACTATTGCTATATAGTAGTTATCTGACACAAGAAATTCTGATGTTCTTCTGACCCTTCACAAGTTCAGAATATTCTAACATACATTATGTATTTGATCAATTTACCTTGAGATGATGACACTTGCCATTTTCAGCACTTGCAGATGATAATTGAAAACGTCTCGGTTACTAATGTAACCCTCGTTCCCTGAAGGAGGGAACGGGAGACGTGACGTCGACGTGGCGACGTAATGGGATCACTTCAGGGAGCCCTATCAACTTCGAGTATCTACAGAACAAGCCAATGAACGTTGGCGTGCGTGAAAGCGCCACGCACCCCCGCCCCCGCCCGCAGCACGGGTATAAAACAGGAAGCGGGCGCACGGACTCGTTGTTTTTCGCTGAGGAGCCCAGATTGAGACGGCCGAACAGCGATGGTCAGCAACCGTGGCGACAGGACGTGGCGACGGGACATGACGTCGGCGTGGCGACGTAATGGGATCCCATGGAAAACGCCGTGGTAGCTGCCACATCCAGCGCCCTACGGAAGACTCTCAGACCCCCAACTGGCTGGGGCGGAAGACCTGCGTAGAGGGAGTTCACTGCTGTTCCGTTAAACCCCACACAGTTGAACTCTTGGATAACACTAGGAAAGTGTGCCTTTCCAGGGGAGAGGGACGCTGTGGAAGCCACATCCTGCCCGAAGGGAGGTAACATGTGGAGAATACACATATGGACTGGCCAGAGGGGCAGTGCAACATATGGAATGTCACTGGGGTGGCTCCAGCCTAAGAAGGGGGAGGCAGCACCAGACAGTGACGGCAGAGCAGACTCTGCCAAGGGAAGACATGGGCTCACCGCAGGCAGCTGATCGTGGAAGAATACGCATATGGGATCGCCGCAGGGATCACCACATATGGAACCCAGCCTAGCACAAGTTACACAAGCATACAAGCTCTAGGCCTGGCGTCGGACGCTCCGCAACGTCTGACTGCCGAAGGGGTGCGGAGGAACTCTACAGGGTTCGCCTGAGTGGGGAACTCGACTGGAGTAGGAAGCGCACATATCCGCTCCATGTGGAGGGGAGTGGCGCAGCAAGCCGACACAAGAGCGGGAACTTCGGTGTTACCGGCTGGTTGAAGCGAGCACACAGGAAGAAACCGGCTCAACGCGTAGGCTATAAAACTTAGCGAACGTGTTAGGTGTCGCCCAGCCTGCAGCTCTACAGATGTCTGTCAGCGAGGCACCGTGTGCCAGCACCCAAGAAGAAGCGACACCCCTAGTGGAGTGGGCTCTCAACCCGGGCGGGCAAGGCACGCCTTGGGCTTCGTAAGCCAAGGCGATGGCATCCACTATCCAGTGGGCCATCCTCTGCTTGGAGACAGCCTTCCTCTTCTGCTGGTCTCCGTAACAGACGAATAGCTGATCTGAGGTCCTGAGGCTTTGCGTTCTGTCCACGTACAGGTGCAGAGCGCAGACGGGACAGAGAAAAGCCAGGGCTGGGTCCGCGTCCTCCGAAGGCAGCGCTTGCAGGTTCACCACCTGGTCCCGGAAGGGAGTGGTGGGAACCTTGGGCACGTATCCGGGCCGGGGTCTCAGGATCACGTGAGAGTTAGCCGGGCCGAATTCCAGGCACGATTCGTCGACCGAAAATGCATGCAGGTCCCCTACCCTCTTGATGGAGGCCAATGCAACCAGGAGTACTGTTTTACAGGACAGAATTTTTAACTCTGCTGACCGTAAAGGCTCAAAGGGTGGTCTCTGAAGTGCTGAAAGGACCAGAGACAAATCCCAAGAGGGTATAGCGAGCGGGCGAGGAGGATTTAGTCTCCTTGCCCCCCTCAGGAACCTGACGATCAGGTCGTGCTTTCCCAGTGACTTACCTTCAACTGCATCGTGATGTGCGGCGATAGCGGCAACATACACTTTAAGAGTGGAGGGAGACAGCCTTCGCTCCAACCCATCTTGCAGGAAGGAAAGCACGGCTCTGACCGAGCAAGATCGGGGGTTCTCCTCATGAGAAGAACACCAATCAACGAACAGGTTCCACTTCAACGCATAGAGGCGCCTCGTAGAGGGGGCTCTAGCGGAAGTGATTGTGTCAACTACCGCTTGGGGTAGGTCACCTAGAACCTCTGTGTCCCGTCCAGGGATCAGACATGGAGTTTCCAGTGGTCTGGACGCGGGTGCCACAAGGTGCCCCGTCTCTGAGAGAGCAGGTCTTCTCTCAGAGGAATTGGCCAGGGAGGGGCTGTCGGGAGGAGCACCAGTTCCGGGAACCAGGTCCGGTTGGGCAAACAAGACCTGCTCCTCGTCCTCCCTGACTTTGCACAAGGTCTGTGCAAGAAGGCTCACTGGGGGAAACGCATACTTGCGTAGACCTGGGGGCCTGCTGTGTGCCCGAGCATCCGTGCCGAGGGTCCCCTCGGTCAGGGAAAAGAACCACTGGCAGTGAGACGTGTCCGGGGCGGCAAACAGATCTACCTGTGCGGTCCCGAAGTGCCTGAAAATCAGCTGGACCACCTGGGGATGAAGTCGCCATTCTCCTGGTAGCACCTGCTGCCGTGAGAGCTCGTCGGCTGCACGGTTGAGCAGGCCTGGAATATAAATGGCACGAAGCGACCTCAGATGCTTCTGACTCCAAAGGAGGAGATGGCGGGCAAGTTGTGACATGCGGCGGGAGCGTAGACCACCCTGACGGTTGATGTACGCAGTGGTCGCAGTGCTGTCCGTACGGACCAGTACATGCTTGCCTAGTAGCGGCATTTTGAAGCGGCCAAGCGCAAGATGAACTGCTAACAACTCGAGGCAGTTGATGTGCCAATGCAGTTGAGGCCCCGTCCACAGACCCGAAGCTGCATGCCCGTTGTACGTGGCCCCCCAGCCGGTGGCAGAGGCATCCGTGGTGATCACAGAATGCCTGGACACTTGTTCTAGGGGAACACCTGCCCGCAGGAACAAAGGGTCCGACCACAAGCTGAGAGTTTGGCGACAGTGCGGGGTCACTTGGACCCGGCACGAGCCGCTCTGCCACGCCCATCTCGGGACTCGATCTTGGAGCCAGTGTTGGATCGGCCTCATATGAAGCAATTTGAGCGGCGTTACCGCGGCTGCAGATGCCATATGCCCCAGGAGCCTCTGAAAAAGTTTCAGTGGTGCCGCTGTTCTGCGTCTGAGAGTACTCACACAGTTCAACACTGACTGTGAGGCGCGCTGTCATGTTGATCGAGTCCAGCTCCATACCGAGAAAAGAGATCCTCTGCCCGGGGGTGAGTTTGCTCTTTTCCCAGTTGACCCGAAGCCCTAGGTGGCTGCGATGACTGAGCACCATGTCCCTGTGTTCGCACAACTGCTCTCTCGACTGGGCAAGGATAAGCCAGTCGTCGAGGTAGTTGAGAATGCGAACACCACGCTCGCACATGGGAGCAATGGCCACCTCCGCGACTTTCGTGAAGACACGGGGCGACAGGGCCAGCCCGAAGGGTAAGACTTTGTACTGATATGCCCGCCCCTCGAACGCAAACGAAGAAACGGTCTGTGTCGAGGGAGAATCGAGACATGAAAGTATGCGTCCTTCAGGTCGATCGCTGCAAACCAATCATGGGGACGGATGCATTTGAAAATGCGTTTCTGCATAAGCATCTTGAACGGCAGCCTGTGAAGGGACCGGTTCAGGACACGCAGGTCCAAGATTGGCTGTAACCCACCGCCTTTCTTGGGTACAATGAAGTACGGGCTGTAGAAGCCGGTCTTCATATCGGCTGGAGGGACCGGCTGGATCGCGTCCTTCGCCAGTAGGACTGCGATCTCTGCCCTGAGCACAGGGGCACTGTCCGCCAGAACACGGGTGAACTGAATGGCCCTGAAGCGAGGGGGCCGCCGGGTGAACTGAATCGCATAGCTGAGTCTGACAGTATGGATGAGCCAGCGGGACGGGCTGGGAAGCGCTGGCCAGGCTCCAAGACACCGCACAAGCGGGACCAACGGGACCACAGACGTACCCGGGGTGGGGCAGCGCGGCGGAATGCAGGGACTCGACTCGGACGGCATAGCGGCCCGAAGTGGGGTCTGGGTGTGTGGTGCGACACATACCTGCTTCCGTCGAAGGGCAGAGTGAGTGTGCGGAGGCATCACTGCGTCCGGGACACAGCCACTGCTGCTTGCTGGCGATAGAAGAGGGGCCTGAGGGTGACAAGGCATAGCGTTGTCGACCGCCAAGCGCGCCCTCTTGGGACCCAAAGGTTTCAGAAATTGCTCTTTTATTGAAATTGTGGGTACCACTGGGGCCAGTGGCGGAACAGAAACAAAAGGAAACAAAAGATTCTCCGCCCGGCCCTCCACCGGGGGAAGGAGCGGCGCGTTCACCATCTCCTGAAGAGCAACTTGATCCACCTCTGGGTCGCCCGTCTCAGGGACGTTTGCACCCCCGCTTGCCACCTGGCTTGGCAGCCGCCTGGACGGGCGTGGTCGGCTTCCTGCGGCTTGCTCCACGCTGAGGTCTAGACAAAGGCTGCTGCTGAGGCTTCGCGGGAGCGGAGGACGCCGAAGGAGGCCGACCTCAGCGACGAGTAGACGGAGGGACTGGAACCAGCGGACGGGTGGGAGCAGCAGCGGTCCGCCGGGGCAGGATGTGTCGGATGGCCTCCGTCTGCTTCTGGGCAGCCGAGAACTGTTGGGCAAAGCTCTCGACCGTGTCGCCGAATAACCCAACCTGGGAGAGAGGGGCATCCAGGAACCGATACTTGACAGTGTCCCTCATGTCAGCCAGGTTGGAGGTCTGGGTCAGAACCACCCTCATTCATATCCATGAGCGCCTGGGCCTGATGGACCTGCAGAAGTGCCATGGCATGGAGGGCGGAAGAAGCCTGTCCACAGGCTCTGTAAGCCTTCGCCGTAAGACCGGACGAAAACTTACATGCCTTGGACAGGAGGCGTGGATTGCCCCGCCAGGAGGAAGCGGACGCTGGACAAAGCTGCATCACAACGGCACGCTCCACCGGCGGGACATCCACATACCCCTTAGCCGCCCGCCGTCAAGGGTAGTGAGGAGGGAGGAGCCACTAGGGCGGCTTCTGGCACTATACGGCGCCGTCCACGTCCTAGTAAGCTCCTCATGCACTTCTGGAAAGAAAGGTACCAGCACGGCCCGCCCCGAGAAACCAATCGTGCAACCGGGAAGGTTCAGGACGTGGTGGAGGGTTCCACACAAGCCCGACCTTCTCGGCGGCCCGGGAAAGCATAGCCGTCCATTCTGGATCGGACTCGGGCAACGCTACACGCCTCGAAGGGGGCAACGCAGCCGAATCCTCATCTCCAGAAGAACGAAGCTCCCCCTCCGATGCTGCGATCGACATCTGATCGTCAGGTGGAGCGACAAGTGGTCGTCCAAGAGAAGGACCAGCACGCTCGTTTGAAGGCTCCAACGGCGGTAGCGCTTGTGAGGCGTGAGGGGCAGTGTACAGCAATCTGTAAACCTCAGAAGTCAAAACAAAGCTCGGCTCCGAAGCAAAAGACAATAAGTGTGTGCGCTCGCTTCCTGTTTATACCCGCTCTGCGGGGCGGGGGCGCGTGACGCTTTCACGCACGCCAACGTTCATTGGCTTGCTCTGTAGATACTCGAAGTTGATAGGGCTCCCTGAAGTGATCCCATTACGTCGTCACGTCGAACGTGAGCGACTGAAGGGGAACCTATTTTTTATCATCCTCACAGTCACATTAATGGGTGTGCAGTTCCACTTTTGTCGTGGGAGGCAACACCTTTATTGTGATTTATATTATTTTTTTCTGCCCTGTTGAAATGTTAGAATAGCATATCATGTTATTTTTCTCTAATGTACCCCCGAGATCCAGCAATCCTGTGTTTATTTTCCCCCTGACTCCCAGGAATGGCTCCGTAAATTACAGTCCGACAGCTGCCAGCGAGATAGATGTTGTTTACTGGCTTTCCTCAACTCCATACAGACCACAAATGTGTATCTGTATATGTTTGTTTATTTAAATAGATGTACAGCATGCAGTGGCAGCTTCCCTGTTGTGTGTCTGTGCACAACTGTCTGTTGATGCATTTTATATTCTCATGACCAAACACATCCTCGAAGAGTCATTCGGTCAATTTGATCCATTTTATCAGGATCAGTTACTCATCTGCCGAGTCACCCTAGCACTTTCTGGGATAAATTGGTCTCGGGTGATATTGCCTGTAAAATAATCCTGCATTCAAGAGTGAGGTCAGCGACAAAGGTTAAATCGCCAAGGATTCAGTTAGTGACCTTCCCAATCTGTTCAAAACAAAGGAATCTGTCAGCATTTCATTTGTTCTAAGACATATATGTTTTACCGCATAATAATATTACTCAAGTCTGTCTGACTCATCAGTGACAAGTGAATCACCCTCTTCCAACAATGAGAAGTGTACAGCTAAATATAGTGATGTGTATTTGAGTTCATCAACATATTTTTATCCATTATTTACTATGGCCAGTTTTCAGTGGATTGTTTAATGCATTGTGCTTTCATTCGTCCTCTATTAATACATTTTCAGGGATGGTGTGACGGCCGCAGCCGTAACACAAGTGAAGACATCAAACCACAGCTCGTTCTATAGGGGATTTTTTACATGAAATTATATCGACAAAATGATAGGAAAATGAACCGGAGTAAGACACAACAAGAGAGCGCACACAGAACCGCGCTGAACACCTCGCCCGTCCTCCAGATTTGGCCGCTTGAACTTCTTATGCCAAACGTACATGATCCACAGGTGCCGGCCATCAGTCCCTAATAAAGAAAGACACAAACAAGAACACTCGCCCCCTAGAGGACAAACAAATCATAACATAGAACAAATGAATCAGAAATACATGCACATGTAACAGGTGGTCATAGAAAAAGTTTAAATTCATTCGAGATGCACATAAATATTGTTTAGGCTAAACAATGTTGATCACCACAGATAGCAAGCATCATGTTGCCATACAGCACACATTCATTTTGTACTGTAAGCGTACAAGGGAAGTGAATGAGGACTGGGGCTGTTGACCCTTGAAATTGACAAAAACAACCTAGGCTCATTGGAAAAATGTACCTCTACCTACATTTACATACATTTACCTCTACCCTTTGCTTGAAGTAAGGGACACCCTGAAAAACAGCTCCATATCATTGTCCATCATCCACCAATCTTTACAGTTGGCACAATGCAGTCAGGCAACATTCTCCTGGCATCCACCCTATCAGAGTGCCAAGCAGAGAAACGTGATTCATCACTCCTGGAGTCCTGTGGCGGCGTGCTTCACGCCACTCCATCCGACACTTGGCATTATAGTTGGGGGTGTGAGGCTTGCATGCAGCTGCTCGGCCATGGAAACCCATTCCGTTAAACTCCCGTTGCACAGTTTTCGTGCTGATATTAATTCCTGTGGAAGTTTGGCTGTGGAATCAGCTGAGGGTTGGCGTCTTTTATGATGTGCCTCAGCACTCGTGACCAGTTCACTCTGTGACTTTATGTGGTCCTCGTTGCTGCTGTTCCTAAACACTTCCACTTTCCAATAATACCACTTGCAGATGACCGTGGAATAGTACCACACTTGAAATCACTGAGCTCTTCAGAACGACCCTTATTTCACTTTTTTTTGTATGTAAATGTAGACTGCATGGCTTGGTCCTGGATTTTATACACATGTGGCAATGGGTCTTTTTGAAACAACTGAATTGAATAGCTAAGAGGAGTATCACAAAACTTTTGTACACACACATGCACACACACACAAAAACACATTTTTGGGAGAAATGTTTCTTTAAATGTCAAATCCAGTGAAACAACAGTGTTTTCTGCTAAGCTCTGAATATAAGCAGGACAATTACCACAGCGTCATTAAGCACTGTTGTGATTTTATACTTTCGTATCCTTTAGCCTCCTTAAGTTAGCATGTTGATAATGTATCCAAGTCTCACAGCCAGCAATGACGGCCCACTGCTCTGTAAACCTTCATCACCCACTGCTTTAATTAGTGTTTCCTGCACCCTATTCAGTGCACATCTCAATGAAACGGAGAAGATGCCCATTTACAAGCACAGCTGTGTCTCCAGTAAGCCTTCCTGCGGTCCTCATTAAAACATCCCCTCTGTCGCTTGGGTTTTACGCCCAGTCCCTATTAAACAGGTCTAAATTACTGTTATCCAACACTTAAAAAAAGACTTGTCTTATTTCAGCAACTTTTACTTGATTCTGATACAGACTTACAGTGATTTAAGCGTATATTTAAAGCTTGTCAAAATTAAGGGGCTGTTGGTTACATGCTATGCACCCCAGGGGCTAATTCTTCCTTATTTGTTAGACCAGTGTCAAAGCTAATGAGGCAATATGTTGCTCAATGTACTCGCAAGATGAGGTTATTGAATATTAAATCCTGCAGTTTCTAGGGGGATTTTGATTCTAAGAGCTAATACTCTATGTTCCCTGCATGACACTAACTATTACATTTTAAACTGTTCATGGTCATGTGCAAATGTCAGACTCTGAAATGCCGATGAATAAAGAAATTAGTTCATAAACGAAACACAAGCCTTTGAAAATATTGTTGGTCATTACCTTTTTATTCGTTTGATTGATCAGTCACGTTTTTCGGTTTTTATTTCAAGTTGCTAGCAGCTTTCATCAACCTTTTTAATTTTTACGTGATCAATTTGACAACCATTTTGACAATTCTTATTTTATGGAATACTGCAGATTTTATTATAAATGATTTATCCATGCAGTATCTTCTCTCTCTAGCAGCGACATCTCTTCTCTTCTCTGATGATATGTTTACTGGCATGAGGGCAGGGCAATAACCTGTCACTCACATGAGATCCACCAATAGCAAACCACAGCCATCCAATCAATTCCACTTGGACAAAATTAAGCCCCGCCCTACATCTGTTCTTGTTCCAGAAGCATTTTAGTCTGATATAATGAGGAAGAAATGACAATCGTAGCTTCTGTTTCATACTGATTTCAGTGTAACTTCTGCTGAAGTCATCAACCCAATTTACTAGTGCATTTAAAGCCCATGGTACACTGTACAACATGATTATTACGTCTAGTGTGACCTCATGTTCACATTCGGTGATGGTCTTTGTGATGAATCTTAGCCTCTAGTGAAGATGGCACAGGCAGTATGACAGGTCTTACGGCTCTCTTGCACTAAAGAACCAATGAGTCTGATGATTTTCGAACACAGTTCGAAATAAATGAATATAAAGAACCGGCTATTTAAAATCCTGCCGCACCACAGAGCACAACTCGCATAGTTGTCCACTAAATTAAATCATGTTTGTCCCAAATCGTTGTTAATGTATACTTACTGACTTAACCCTACACTAGAAGATTGTGTGTTTAGCATTTTTCATTAATATGTATTTTTGGTGCTTTTAATTAGGGATGCACGATATACGGCCAGCATATCGGTATCGTCTGATATATGTTCATTTTTAATGTTATCGTTATCGGCCGATTAAGAAAATGTGGCCAATATATTAAAGCTGATAAATAATGGATTATTTCCTTCAGTTGAGACACTTCAGATGTGTACTGTTCACCATGATGGTTTTGAATTCCTTGAAATATGATTGGAATGTCTTCAAAAAAAGGAAAGTGCAACATTGGCTGTCATATTAGCTACATAAAATTCTAATGAGAACATTATAAATGTGTGCCTGGGACAAACACATTTTGATTTAGATTTCTCGGCCAATATATCGGTTACAAATATAAAGAATTATCGGTATCGGACAAAATTTTCATATTGGTGCATCTCTATAATATTATAAAATTGACTGCAAGTCTTCTTTCCATTTGCACTGTTTTTTCTGAACACCAAACTTCAAACTCTTTGACATTTTTTCTTTTTAGGCTAAAATCTCTTTAGGCCGGTACACCAAACCAACGTCAAAGAACTAGCTGCAATGAAAGTCGACGGCTGCGTCAGCTGTGTTTGGGCAGAAAAGTTGCCCTTGAACACACCATTAAAACTACAGTCGACAGCCAGCATGTACGACCGGCGACTTGGTGTGTCCAGTCCCTTAGAGATCATCATACAAACTGTCCATTGCATTATCTCAAAAGATTCTGAAAATCGTGCAGTGTGCAGGCCTGAACTTGTAGTGTGGCAAATAAATAACAAGTACAATTCTTGTAGTTTTTAGAGTATAGCAAGTCAGCTTCCCAAAAGTATTTAATGTCAACTGTACAACAAAATAACTGTGTATATACACACAGACAAGATACACTACTGTTCAATCTTTAACCTCAAAACCCACACTTCACTGTATTATTTACATCCTTATTATTCTGCCACTGCTTTTATAGCCTTCACTCACACTCTCACACACACACACACACACACACACACACACACACACACACACACACACACACACACACACACACACACACACACACACACACACACACACACACACACAGTGTCAGTCGTATTTGCAGCATCAGGAGTCTTTATCAGAGTCTTTCACCCGCGTCCCGAATTTGTTCTCCATGTCGGTTAACTTCATCCTCCTAATGGCTCAGGTAGCTACTGCTGTAGGAGAGGGCTAATATTTCACGCTGGGCAGGAACCCAGCCAACAGCCCCATTTACTGGCAGATAGAGAGAGAAAGCAAAAGAGGGAGCGATAAGGGAGAGGGGGAGGATCCGGACTGCAGGCGGACTGCGGCAGGAGGGCTGTGACGTGATCGAGAGAGAGAGATGTGTGGAATGATACGACCCTCAGGCTGAGTCTCTGTAGCAGAAAAGCAGCAGAGATGCTCGGATTCCAAACAGGAAACGCTGTGCGTCACACGTGGATGTAGTTTTTCATCAGTCGTCTGTGTTTTGGAGGTATGATGGTCATTCTGAGTCAGGGCTGTGTGGGATGGATGAGTCAGTGTGACACTTGTTAGTGACCCAGCATGTGTGAGTTTGAGTTGAGCAGAGTGCGTGTTTTTACTACCAGAGAGCCACACTTTCAGAATAAGTAGTATAACTGCGTCAGTTTAGCTTAAGTCTGGTTGAACTGGTTAATTTAACTATATGATGTTGGGCGGTACAGTGTTTTTGAACATTGTTTTGACATTGTCATTGTGTGTCATGTCAGAAGTATGATGTCAGAGTTGGGTCAGCTTTCAATAACTTTTGTGAATGAGTAGGACTTCCTCGCGTTAACAGAATTGGAAGCTGTTGATTGGCCGAGGGCTTCACAGCCCTGAGAGAAAGCTTCCTGTTTCCTCCAAGTGGACTTTGTGTTTCATTGGAAAAGCACGGCAAAGGATGCAAGTGTAATCCAGGAAAAAACACATGCTATTGTTTCTTAGGATCGCACACGCATCCACAGCCCGCGCTTCTCAATGGCAATCCTAAGAAGCCAGAACTTAGTGAAACAGTAAGGTAAGACATAATACTTATTGAACTAATATTAAGACATAGTTATTGAATGTGTCAGTATGAGAATGAGTGCCACTGCGGTATGGGAAAAAGTTATTTGTGGAAGACGATTGTGGATTTTTTTCAGGACAGAGGAAATGTTTCAAATATGAATGAGGAGATGTAGAACGTGTTTCATTCCAGTGATTTCGGTGGATGTCATGTTTGGAGGCAGGGTTGTCATCATCTGTACTGTACTTGACTGTAGAGATATAGATTTCAGAACTCCTCAACAGGTTTTCTGAAATCTATCAACTCCTCAACAGGCCTCAGGACCTGCATTTTATATTGAACTTCAACAGTACTAAAATTGTTTCTCCACAAAAAAATGACATCAAAATTGAACTGAATCTGCGGCACTTTTTGTGATGCTTTGAGGTGTGATGAGTAACTGGTGTGATGTAGATTAATACACTTATTTGAGGCTTTATTGGGTTGCTTGATGTGTTGAGAGTTGCTTTCATGTCGGTAAATCAACAGGCTTGTTTTTATAGTAAGTGTTAGGATTCTAAGATGTCTCTTGAATTTCAATGGCTTCATGGTCACAGCTGCAGTCACTGACTTTTGTCAATTGGGTCAAATTTTATTTTACCTTGAGTATTGTTCAGATTTGATGAGGGCATGGCATGCTACCTGTCCATGTTGGCATCTTGTTTGTCTAATAATTGTCTAATTTGCTTCTAAGTGACATGAATTTGTGCCAGAATATTGAAGAGTTTGATTGAACACAGCCTTTGAAGCCAACCACTATTATATTATATTATATTATATTATATTATATTATATTATATTATATTATATTATATTATATTATATTATATTTCCCCAGGTATTTTATTGAGATGATTAAATCAACTCTTTACAGTAGAGAAAATCAACAAATCAATCATTTCCAAATACATAGAGATGCTGTAATACAGTAACATCTGTTTGTTATAAGCCACTGGTTGTTTGAAGTATAAATATTTGCATCCATACTTTTTTTTTATTAATACACTCTGTCACACATGCTGTTTGTATTAAGCGTATGACATTGTGGCAACATCAAATATACAGTGAAAGTAACTGATGAATGACAGGATCAAATGAGTCACGAGAGCTTCAGACCCACTGAACATGCGAGAAAGACTCGACCCTTTTTAACCTTTTATCCATACACAGCCCCCGAACACACACACACACACACTGAGCACATAATGACAGTGGTCACCAGTGGAGGCGGTCAGCGCTCATTCAGAGTCTCTTCAGATGTGCTGAACTGAGTTTAAGGGAGAGGGACTCTGACTGGGTGTCCATTGTGTTGGGCTTCATGAGTCACACGGTCACTCAACAAGTGAAAACACAGCGCTTTGTGATTAACCATCTCATTGTCTGCCGTGTTACTCACACTTTATCTACAGTAGCAGGTCAAACAACACGAAGTTTGAAGGGAAATAGGAGTTCAATAGGAACATTCAGCACATCTGTCATAGGAACAATGAAAGTTTAAAGCTTTTAATGTGGCAGCTGACTAATGAGTAACAATCACAGCTAATGTATTGTAAAATATGCATCTTTTAAATAAAAAGACACTATCATTTCTTATTTGGTTGAATTATGGATGAAAGAAAAATCAAACATACAAAAAATAAAACATACGGTAGCACTTTAGTTTAGGGTCCAATTCTCACCATGAAATAGTTGCTTATTAGCATGCAATATATTATTGGCTGTTTATTAGTACTTATAAATAACATATTAATGCCTTATTCTGCATGAACATATTCTACATCCCTTAATCACCCAATACCTAAACTTAACAACTATCTTACTAACTATTAATAAGCAGTAATTAAGAGTTTATTGAGGGAAAAGTCGAAGTTAATAGTTAGTTATTAGTGATAATTGGACCCTAATATAAAGTGTGACCTGAAATATGTTTTATTTATTTTCCCCCTAAAAATAAAATAGAAAATAGTTGTAACATAATATTAATAATGATGTATTCAATTTTGCTTTCAAAGAAACAATTCATATAATTAAATATTTATTTTATTTTGTTGTATTTTATTTGTATCGCAAAAAAACAAAATAAACTGTTAATATAATTAAAATGTTTTATTTTATTTTGCCTAAAAATAAAACTATTGAAATATAATAGTAATACAAATGTATTTATTTCATTTTTTTGCCTGCATTTCTAAATCCTTTAATCCACCCATTACCTAAACCTAACAACTACCTTACTAACTATTAATAAGCAGCTAATAGAAGTTTATTGAGGGAAAAGTTAATCGAACTGGTTACCAAACACCAAACTAGTTAATAGTCAGAACTTGACCCTAAACTAAAGTGTGACCAAACATACATATTAGCTATCATCATACACAAAATTAAACAAAAATAAAACATACATATTAGCTATAGTTTCTGCTAAAACATCATAGTTATTATTATAATAAAATTGGGGTAACTTGGTTTAAATAAACTTAAATTATTAATTAGTATAAAATACCTATGGTGTTATGGTAACATTGTGTACACAGTATAATTATATTATTTAAGTACTGAGTAATAATAAGTAACTACATGTGCTTACTATAGGGTTAGGATTAGGGGTTGGTTTGGGGTTAGTTACTACTATGGTAAATACATGTAACATATGAAAGAAGGACACTGTCAAATAAACTGTTACCAATTTTCCATTATGTTTACCACAAACATTTGTTTGCAACAAGGCCACAATATTAATTTTGCGTTGTGTTCATGAAACCAGAGGAAACAAGGACCCACTTGAAATGCAAATTACATTTGATAATAGGGTTTGTGGATTCACAGTGCTCTCAGATAGGCTAAGTACTGAAGACTCAATGTTTGGTTGGCACACTCATATGGTAATTTATGGAACATCATGACATAAAATAAGAGCGTCATGTTTGGACACTTATTGGAAAATAGAGCTCCGTTCTGCGCCACTTCTTATGCCAACCAGTAGGTGGCAGACTTTACACAGATTCAGATTAATTCAGAGCAACACATATCAGAATGAACCGGACTGCAGATTTACCTTCTCATGTGGTCTCTCGGAGTAAATAAAGGTCTGCTGTTAGATTTAGCAGGTAGTCCGGCCTTGAATGTTGTTTGGCAGGATCCGTGTCAATCCAATGTGTCGACCACGATAAGGAGGTTGACTAAGTCAGCACAGACCGAGATAAACGGCATGTGAAACATCCTGTGATTTTACCTTTATGAGCGGTGTTGCTTACTAATAAACCTGTCGTGTATGTGTTGGTTGTTGAGGAATACCTTGTGTTTAGGCACGTGTCTGTTTGACTGTCTTCTGGATGGAAATTTCCATGGCATTACAGACCAGCGCGGGTCCCATCTGCTGCCGCTGGACTCCTAATGATTATTAATAGGGCATCTGAAGAGCCCCTGACCTCTCCTGGCGTTTAGTGGATTATTAAAAAACAAAGAAAGGGAAGGATATGGATGGGCTTGGTGTCTGTCTGCCGGTCACACGTGACCTGTGTGGCTCATTCTTCCTCTTTCGGAGTTGAAGTGTTATATAAGATGAGATGAAAATAGATAAACAGAGACCGACAGAGACAGAGAGTCACACCATGTTAGCTTCTGATCTGACCCGCAACAGTGATGATGCTGTAATGCCGGTCTCAGATTGGATAACCTTTCCTACAAAGCATCCGGATTGAATTGGTAAGACAGAGATTTATTACAAGGTCATGAGCCAAAGACATTGCACACGTAAAAGATTTTCTATCCCATCACTTTGTCTAATTTGGACTGTTTGTGGGATGTCACAGTGAGGAAGTCATTCAGGCGATGTACTTATTTTCCTTTCCACTGAGGGTTTGACTAGAGTCTGAAGATGAAGTCGTGGGAAGGCCTGAACAAGTGATGCTTCTTGGTCGGTAATTAAACTGCAGCTCTTCTCCGTGATAACAGGTATTTACAGTTCAACTGCTGGTTTTACAGGAAATGATTCAGGGCCCTTCGTGAAACTGATAATTCACGGAAATAGCAAATTGGGTGGGTGAATCCGAGCTGTAGCTGCACACTCTTACAAAACAAGATTCAATGGGGCTCTAAGGTTCTTGATTTTTGGTTCTATAAGGACAAATGTCTTACATATTTGCATTATACTTTTATCAGGGTATTTCGATTTTTTTTCTAGTGATAAAGTACATGATTACGAGCTGTAACATTCATAAAATATATGAATGAAACCTAAATACATAGATAGTATTCCATGATGGGATCCCCTAAAAAGTTCTGCAGTTTTAGGTCTCTGCTAACCTGAACAAAGCATGATTGTGTTGACCCACATTTCTGCCTGTGAAACGGAGTTAATAATTCACCTGTTGTCTGGCTGGCTTTTGAGGAAGCATGCCATATCAAAGTGTACACTACATTTATATTAGATGTAGTATGCACTGGATTGAATATAGTATTCAAAACCCCTCTAAAGGCTGGAAGAACAGCTCAAAAAGTCAACCAAATTGCACATTATTATAAATGCACCCTTAATAATACTGATGTTCTATCATTATAATTAAAAATGAATACCGTGGAAACTATGAATACTGTGGTGAATTTGTGTAAGGGTCTTCTGGACACTCAGAACACTATTGACACCAGTGGCTGCTTTCAAGGCCCTGTTAATGGTTTAATCGTCAAAAACAAAGTTCTTGTTCTGAGTTTTGTGCATCATGTGACTGTAGAGCTCACATGGTAGACACACGGTCTCCTCCTCTCTCTGTTCGCCTCTCCTTACTCCAACACAAGCTCATGACACCTTGAGGAACATTGGATTACTGTAGTTTGCTGTATGCCAAAGTCAATGCCCAGGTAAAGATGACAATTTATGATATAGTGCTTCTATTGGTGATTTTTTGAAGTCACTTGCCGTTTGATTTGTTTGTAAAAAACATTAGGCTAAGGGAATATGTTTCTGTAAGACTGGCTTCGTCTTGTCAAACTCACTTAATTTTGGACATCATGCTGACTTGTAGAGTTAATGTTAGCCATTCGTATTTGTTTCTGTCTGCTTACGGTTTTTGGGGTGGGATTTTAATGAATGCTGTCTCTGAAAAGCTATTGATCTGAAGTTGAACAACTAAATATTTCAGATATATGAAGGTAATTGAAACCTCATACACAGTTTTCTAAGATACATATGATGAAATGGACGATTAGGCCCTGTCTCTCACTGCATTTGAATTTGAAAGCTCATTTTCTGATTATTCCGGTATTTGTTTAAAGGAGTTGTTGAACAATAGCCTGATTCTTAAGTGTCAGTGTGAATTCCCTCCTCTTACCCTGTTTTACATTATACTTCTAATTACATTAGAGCAGAATTTGGAAAAAGTTGTGATGAAATGTTGCTGTTCATCAATGTTCTCTGCTCCTGTAAATCTACAGTACAAATAGTGGAGCCTGGGGCTTATCTTATGAAACTCAGTTTCTGTATTCAGTAGGCAGATACCTTGTGTTATTGCCCAGGAATAACAGTCTGACCTTTTGTGACAACATGGCAAAATTGTGCAAATTTGACCCATCCTGACATTTATAAAAAGTACTCCATGAGATCACAATTTACCGTCTTTATTATAATAAATTATTATAATCTTTATTATAGTTGTCTAATGTCAGAATGCATTTCCATGTGGTTTTGTTGTGTTTACTTGTAACCAGCATTTGCACATGTAGCAAAAATATGATATTGACATTTTAATTTGTAGGACAGAATAAAATAAAATCCCAATTTAAAGGATTTTGAACTAGGTTGTTTTTACTTACAACAATAACAGCAACCTAATACAAAAAAAAAAAATACAAAAAACATTTCATATTAATTTTACTCTAATATAGACCAGTGCTATGTTAGTATTATTTATACAATTATACTATTTATTAATATTTTGAATTAGCTTGAATTAGTGTTTTTTTAACTTCAGCAATTAAATGTACTTTTGTCATTTTTATTAATTTTATTTATTTTTCCATTTCTGTTTAGCTTTAGTTTATTTTTTATTTCAGTTTTAGTTTTAGTAATTTTAATACTTCAACTTTAACTTATTTTAATTCTGCTATTTGCCAAATCAACGTTTATGATTTTATTTAAGTTATAAGTTTAATTTTGTAATATAATATTAATTTATTATTTCAGCTTTATTTCAATTCATGAAAATATTTTTTAATAGTTTAATAATAACAGCACTGATGTAGACCTTGTAAAAAGTGCAAAAGTTATTTAACTATTTTTTTTTAAATATTCTTTTTTGTGTCTGTTGATTCAACTACACATATGTGATTGATTCTTTTTGTGGCTAATATTAGGTATATTAATATTAGCTAAATAAATTTAGCAGGCATAAAAGCTGGAAAAAAATCAATAAGTGGAGAAAAGAAGATTAAGACATGAAGAATATAAGAAATCTTTACTGCCTCCCTGTATAGCTGAAGTTGTTTTCTTGTAGTTTAATTCTGTCACAGTCCTATCAGATCAGGGAAAACGGATCATTCCCATGAAAACATTAGGCTGCAGACCTTTCCAAGCAAGGCTATTGTATTGCATGCTCTCTTTAATGTTAGATTGGTTTGTGGCTTGAATTCAGACCACAGGCGACTCAACTTGCATCCCATCATGCACTCGGGGTCTCCCACACCAGCCTGTTCTCAAGTAAATGCGTCTCTATAGCACGTATTGTGTATTACCGTGTAATTTATACGTGAAAATGAGTTTTTACGTGCATATGATACGCAGTTTTGGCGTGCATTTGATACACAGTTCATTTGCGTGTAATACACACGCACCCCACACCACTAATTCTACCCATGCGTATAATACACACGCACCCCACACCACTACTAAACCTACCCTAACCAACCCATGCGTATCCTATGCACGTAAAAACTCATTTTCGCGTATAAATGACACGATAATACACACTGCGTGCTATAGAGACGCATTTAGTGTGATCGGGTTGCCCACATGGTTTGAATCGTAACACTTGCTCTGATTCTGGTTTGCCAGAGAGCTTTTATGCCTGTTGTTTTGTGGGGCCCTGATTTTGATGGATTGAGTTGTGCCTGTACATTTGAAGGTCAATAGTTGCCATGGGACTGTTAGTAAACAGTGAGGGTTTTGGGCCATCTTGACCAGTCTGTGGGCTGGGATGAAAGCCTCTACATTTGGGCACTGAATGGAATATATATATCTGCCAGACTAACTGAACTGGCAGGGGTTCAAAGGTCTTTGACTAAACCACAGTGAATCTCTCCATTGCTATTGCTAGTAGATTTATTTTGGTGACCAGATGGAGCTTTACAGTATTTGGGAAGAGTTTTGTTGGCTTAACAAAATGAGATTGATATAATCACCCGTTTTGATTCTAAAGCAAGTATTACAAATAACCACTGCCTTTTCTCCTGTATTCTTTCACAAGACTCTTAACCACTCATGCCAAATCCTTCCCATTGGCAGGATTTTGTTTAGAGAAGCTCTTGAGGAGATTTTCTCAGATTTAGTTAAACAGCCTGTCATTTGTGTTTAAATGCAACAGGTGGGAATTTACATTGTATTTGGGAGTACTGTTCATGAACAGTTAGTCTCTCTGAACTTCTTTAGTGTCTCCATTTATTTTTCTTTAACACTCTTTGGCCAAGGGTTCCCAGACTTTGCCAGCTGAGCCCCAATGATTTAAATTATATATTTGTAAACACTCTGAGAAGTCCAGTAATATTCTAATCTTTATTTAAAAGTATTAATAATAATAATTGATATGATCATATTTTTGTATACAAGATCAAATTAATAATTATATTTCTGATTGATAGTAATTTTACACACTTTTGCTTTTCGGGTGTATGCACACTAGGCGATCTGTACCATGTCAGAGCGTTTGACCCCTAAAGTCCTGTTCATTTGACTTGTGGGATCTCTCTGTGGGCACGGATAAGGACTACAAGTATAAAAGTAGTGTGATTGCTCACCGTGCCAGAGAACTGCATAATATTAATAACTGCTAATTTGCGAGTAAATGCAAATGGCACCCTCAGTGTGAAATAGTGAATTAGTAATAATGTTCTGAAATGTGCAGCATAACAAGTGAAAATCGCTGCACTCACCTTTTTTTATTTTTCGTATACAGAAGACAACATTGTCAAAACGATCCCCGTTCACATAGATCCATGAAAACGATTAAAAACACTGTATTATTCATGCCCGGTCAGTACATGGCGATGTCACTTTGTAAAGAATCACTACGCACCTATAGACTGAACACGTAATGCGCACGTGCATGACGTCACCGAAATTCACGTTTCCGTAGTTTACACAGAGACGATAATGGTATCATTTTCAAAAACTTGCACTTTGATTCACATTTTTCAAAAGTTTGTGTATTCAGGCCCCCAAACGCTGTTGCCGTTCAAATAAACGCCAATATGCAAACATTTTTGCATGAAACCCCTGCAGTTCCATCGTGAGCCCCTAAGAGAGAACCCCCTATTGAGAAACCCTGATGTAGGCTATACTTAAAGCTTGTTATATTTTAAACCATAATTCAACAGTTTAATTAGGGAAGTAAAAAAATTTGCAACCTTTTGTGTACAGGAAAGAAAGATATTTGGAATGTGTATTATACAGATAGATATAGAGCTCCACATTTTTTTTTTTAAATTGTACATCAAACCATTGTCTCTCCGATATGGATCCAGACATCAGTCAGATATGTTACCACATATTCATATACTATATAATAGGGCACTCCTGTCTTGCTGTTTGGAGTGTCTTGGGCAGTTTGCACCCTATAATTATCACACTTTCATCATATTTAACTAATGTCTCACATGTAGAATCCTCCTTATCATCCAGTTTCACTAAGTTATCACTCACCTTGAATATGCAAAGGTTTTCCATCAATAAACCAATGACTGTGGAGACGACACAATGGCATGTGTGTGTGCACTGTGCATGCAATTCAGGGTCAATCTTTAAAAAACAATTTTTCCTAAAAAAGACAACAGCTACACGCACTGATTCAGGTCCTCATGGTGTTTTTTTCTTCCTTTTTTTCTCAGCATCTGACTTGGTGCCATCATGAGTGGGGGAGTGAATGTGAAGAGTCTTCCGCGAGCCCAGCCGGGCTCCGGCATACCTATGCACAGGACTAGACTCCCCTCCCCGAAACCTGAGCCCAAGTGCACCAGCAGTGGCCTTCCGAGACCATCCACACACATCCCTGTTAGCAACAAAAGCCCCTGTAGTAGCAGCCCTACAGCTGTCTCCACCAAAGATGTACTGAGGGACACCACCCTCAGAAACCAGCATCTGCTTCTAAGAGGCAGTCCACCTATTCAACGTTCTTCCACCAGTTCTCAAACACAGACCCAAGACTCTAGATCAGCCCATAACAGTCCACAAGTTCGACGGAAAGTGTCCCCACTTTCAAGGGGTCATCTGGATGGGTCCAAGACAGAGAGTATGCTTGACCTTCGGTCCAATGGGAACAAGAACTTTTGTTCTCAGACAGGACGAATGGACAATGGTAACAGCTTGATCTCAGAAGAACTCAAGTGCCATGAGGATAGGGCTGCTTCTGGAAGCAGTCAAAGCAAGACAGGTATCCCTTCGTTCAGATTTAGTAACAAAAACTTGAGGCCTGGACCAGCAGCCACTAATGTTGATACAAGTCTCCTCAGAGTCCGTAGAAAGAGAGTGTCCCTGCAGAACAGTGCCTCCAGTAGCTTCTCAGATGAGGAGATGTGCACCCCAGATGACCTCAGCCCAGAGGTCCCACAGAGATCACCACCCGAGGCTATTACAGTCCCTAAACAGGACACCTCTAGTGTTGAACTGCTCAAAGCCAAACAGACACCGAAGGTCAATATGGCGGCCGTGGCACCTTTCAGATACAGGTAAGTTATGAAAAATACACTGAAGTATGGTGGCACTGCTATGATCAAAACCACAAAAAAAAAAAAACTTTTTGACCAGGGCTTGCTAGTAAAGCTAGTTAAGAAATGTGATTAGGGACATCAAACCCTAATGCTCGAGACTGATATGTAAAACACAACATATGCTTGTGACTGTCAGCATCCTTGTTCAAATAATCATCCTTGTTGATCCTGGAACAACATTCTAATCAACCAATCAGATTTGAGGGATGGTTACCGTTAAGGTCAAGTTTAGGCTTATAGCCAGCGTTAGGTCCTTCTATATCAGTGTTATTCACCATAATATCCCTCTGATTTCAGGGATAAAGGGTAGGGTTAGGTTTAGGGGTAGGGCTAGTGTTAGGACTATGTTTTTAGACAAGAATGTTGTTGATCCAGGAACATGTTTTACTGTACTTGGCAAAATCACAGCGATTGTACAACAGTTTGTCCCTGGGTCAGTTCACTTAAAGGGGCGACTTTGTATCTTACTTATGCTAAAATTAGTCATTTTCCACTTGTGATCTTTCCAGCGCTGAATCAATCAAGAGGTTTAAGTTTATGTCCCGCTTTCAGAGACTGTGTCACTCTTGCTTAAAAAAGCTTCTCCTGCCAGCATGAACACTCATCAAATTATCTGCCCATTAAAGGTACAACTTTGCATCCCTAAAATGCGCATATTAGTACCTTAGAGTAGTAATATGTACCCTTAAGGGACTACTAAGAAGGTATACATTTTGAAGGTACCTTTGAGACTACTGGCCAAGTGACAATCTGTTGCACCACTAAAAGTAGAATTTGTGGGGGGAAAAATCTGAGAGTGCACTTTTAATCCTGGGCTAAGAAGTCCTGCTCAGATGAACCAGATTCAAGGTGCCCACTAAGGTCATCTATGCATGATTGACAGTTATTAAAGCAGGTACATTTGAAATATAGAATATTGTTAACCATGTAAATATTCAAATAAGGGCAAACCCCAGGGTTTTTCCAAATATACAGTCTAAAATCTAAAATATATATTTTTTATATGATGAACAATGGAAATTCGCAATCTTGCAGAAACTTAAATGAAAATGTACTATATCCTTCTAACTAGCTAGTTTAAGAAATTTAATCAGAGACTTATTTTATTTATTTTTATCAGCATTTCAGTTTTCGAGATTTGTTTGTCAAATTGTCTTGTTTTAATAGTTTGCACATGCACTGCATTACATGGTTTGTTATTTCTCCAGCAATTAAATTCTGCCGCTGTATAATTTGTCTTCCCTCTATCTGTTTTCACGCCTGCCTGTGCCCAGCCCACTCATTCTCTATGTCTCTTTTACTCTTTTTCTCCCCATTTCATCCAGTTTTGACCAATATGACAGGCCATCACTTACGCTGACAGATTAGCCTCCTTTTCCACTCGTAATCTTTCCAGCACTGAATCAGTCAAGCGGTTTAAGTTTCTGTCCCACTCTCAGAGACTGTCGTTCTTGCCCTTTGTATGCCTGCTGGGAATTCTGGGGCATAGTAGATGGTTAAAAAGCTTCTCCTGCCAGCATGAACACTCTCAAAATTATCTGCTCTAATGAGTCAGTGCAGTGGACACCCCGTGGGCACAGGATATACTGGCATCAGGGCCACTGCCATGTTAGAGTAACTGAATATATACCAGCCATTACAGTTAAAAAGCTGCTGTTTGAAAATAGTACTGGACATTGATTATTTTCAGATTGTTATTGCTTAAATGATTAACCAAAAAAATACCAATTATGCTGTGTCTGAACTTCTAGGCTGGTGTTCAGTGAAATAACACCTGCATATTTGCACATTTCCGAGAAGCAGAGTTGGTTTTTGGTTATGAGGCTCTGGGAAAGGCACTGTGTCTAATTGTCTTATTCTTTTCATTTTGTTTTATAAAGGCGGCAGATTGAGGAAGACATATCTCTGGATGACCTCAGCGACTGTTCCTCGGACTCAATAGAAGTCTGCTGTGATGACCTCAATACTGGTGAGTTGTTTGCACTCCCCTATGTTTATTATATTTTGCATAGGCTTTAATATTAATCGAAATGACCAACAGTCTTTTTAGTTTAAGTTCACATTTCAAAGGCAAAGTGATGTGGATCTGTTTCAAATTCATTTTTTGATGACCTTTTAAATATGACCAATATGAGATGCTCTTAAACTGACCCAGATGCATAAAACACACTAGCCTGGCATGAACCTAATTTAAAAAAAAATCTCAATAAAATGTACAATAAATGTACTATCAATGTTATAGGCACCAATCTTAAAGGTACAATATTTAAGATTTTTGTAATAAAATATCCAAAAATCACTTGCACAGTGTGATATATTCCCTGCAGTTGTGTAGTTTACAATATCCTAAAAGTTCCCCAAGGTTTAACATTTCAGGGAAATTCCAATTTTAAATAATGGCTCGTCCCTGGTCATTGTCGCCTGTCAATGACGTAATATCCGCGTTATCCCTGGTTTCCACTCATACTGCCATAGTAACCATGGCAACAGATGTGGACAACTGCGTTACGTCTAGTGGCACGCTCACGCTGGTGTTGTTTCGTTCAAACATTGTGGACCATGACAAGCAGACTTTGGGACAAAAGGAGAACTAAAACGAGGATATATATCGGTGTGTTGTTTTCGAGATGCTGAGAGCTCCACGTCCGCGACTAACTTCGACTTGACAGACGCCGCTCTTGCATGCACTTTATTAGACAGGTGAGAAAATGTACATAAAACGAATCAATGCTCAACATGATGAAATGAGCAATAAAAAAGCTCAACATGATGAAATGTTAGAATATGATCAATATGTTATTCTAATGTTGATCTAGCTTTCTGCTAGTCTCATATAGCCAACAAACTAACACACAGAATAACATTATAACTTCCAACACACTCAAATGCAATTTAGTGTGATAGTATAGACCAAGTAAAACAGTGCTGCGTTACCTCAGAAGTTTCATTCGTCTAATAAACTGACCTGTGTGAGTAGTAATTCAGCACTTGCCGGTATTTCGGTAGAATTAAATGTCCTCATTCCTTTATATCCGCGGGACTGGCGTGTTACGCTGATATCCGTCTCTCATTAGCAATCGCGACCTGTATCATACCAGTCATGTTGAAAAAAATCAATGTATTCACTCATCCATAAACATTATTAGATCCATCAGCATGACAAGTTCCATAATTCAACCTACACTTTTGTTATTGTAAGAGGTTAGTGACCAATAGTGTCAGAAAAGCCAGAAAATATATAAATATTTTTATGAAATTTATAAGAGCATACAATATGATACTTATTAGTATAAACTCAATTGACTTCAATAGATTTAATTAAAGTCCTTTGAACTTATAATTCATGAAAAGCAAGTGTCACATTTGTGACCTAATGTACATCATTATATATTTTTAATGAATATATTTTGTGCATTTCTGTGCAATATTTTATATAGTTAAATTTGTCAATTATTTTAAAATTCAGGCCAAAGGTAAATCAATTGTGCAATTACGTTGAGTTTGATTGACTTAAAAATGCTATAAATTCTGACATTTCACACATGACTTCTGAAATTTCACTTATGAATTTCTGACTGTTCACACTTAAATCACATTGCAAAAAAAAAAAAAAAAGGGATATGTATTTGATTTAATTCCATGTATATAAGTTTGAAATTAAGATTTCCCAGATTGGAAATTCCAAGCAATTTTTTATGTTCAAACCCAAATATTTGGTGAAGGAAGATTTGAGCCACGTTCAAATGCGGTGTGAATGATTGAACTAAAAGAAAAGATCAAAATCTTCCCTTGGCATTTATTGGAATCCTGAAAGTTGAGGACAGAGAGCATTAAATCTGTCCTTCCTTCTACTTTGTGGCCTAATTCTCCATCTCTGAGTGCCCTGTTGCCCGTGGCGGTGGGTGTGTGGCGCAGTGAGAGAAAGCAGGCAAAGAGAGCGATAGCTGCAGGATTTCCACTCCCTGGAAAGAGAGTGAATACAGCGTTCACAAAGACCATCTTCACCCCACAGCCTGGCCTAGTCTGACCCTCACTCAGACAGACATGAAGCCAGCTAGACCACCCCAACTGCAGACGGAGAGTTCATCTGTACTCTAAAGGTTGCAAAAAGGGGTTTACAGTCTGATGCCATAGAAGAACATTTTTAAGCTCCAAAGATCCTTTGTTTTAGCTTGTGAAAGCAAGTGTTGCTTTTACCCAAAACAGCCTAGCAACCACCTCCACAGCAAAAACTCCAGTGTTAAATGAACTCTCCTGGGAGTTTATTTGGCTCCAGCCTCAAGAGTGTTAAGTGTTAAAATATGAGTGTTAAATTAACACTCAAGAGTGTTAACGTTAATAAGCTAATTAAGTGATCAATTGAGTGATGATTGATCATTATTGAAGACACCTGATGTTAACAAGCAGAATCACTGAAGGAGAAAATCTAATTTTTTAAGTCACCATTATGAAGATCAGTGTTTGCTTTAGTTGGCCAGTTGACCCTTAAATCATTAACTTGAGATTTTACTGTTGTAATCAAGTTATAACAGACAGATGAACAAAAAGAAAAGGTGATCAGGTGTTGGTAGTTATGTTTCAACATAATCATCATTTGACCTGAATCCCTGAACTCATTTAGAGCTTAATCTCTCATTTAGAAGTATATTATTGATTACAGCATCACAGTGAATCTACAGCAATGATCCAGTGACAATATACAGTAATAAAAAGGATTTCTTACAAGTTGTTCTGATAAAAAAATCTTTCTTTTAGGCACACACAGACATCAAGAATCAGTGTATGAATCACAACAATGGTGACAAAAAGAATTTCAATTAGGAAAAGGGAATTACTGGCAATTACTGGCAATAGACAATTCAGATCATAATTTATTCATACCGCAATGCATGATGGGATTAATGGATGAGTTTTGATTGGTGGCACCCAGAATGCACTGCAACATGCTTTATTATCATCACCATTGTTGAGATTCACTGGCTGATTATTGATGTCAAGTGTGTCTAAATAAATAAAAAGTTCAATGTCTTTTATTCAGAACAACTTTAAATAAATATTTTTGATTGTACTGAAAATGCTGAAAACCACAAGCTAGAAATTTAAGGCCAAACAAAATCTAATGCTAATAATGTAAGGGTCAACTGGCCAACTAAAGCAAACACTGATCAACATAATGGTGACTTAAAATTAGATTTTCTCTTTCAGCGATTCTGCTTGTTAACATCAGGTGTCTTCAATAATGGTCAATCATCACTCAATTGATCACTTAATTAGCTTATTAACGTTAACACTCTTGAGTGTTAATTTAAAACTCATATTTCAACACTTAACACTCTTGAGGCTGGAGCCAAATAAACTCCCAGGAGAGTTCATTTAACACTGGGGTTTTTGCTGTGTAGCAATTTCTGATTTCTCCACAAGTATAACAATGATTCATGAGTCTTTTGTGAAATGAATCTAGCCTGGTTCTACCAGAGTCTCGTACATTTCATTTACAGAGAGTCTGGCCACTCCCCATTGACAAGTGTTAACTTCCTTGAAGGCGGGTACTCTGTTGAAGTTTAAAGCTACTCGATCTGCCCAGAGCCACTCTGGATCCGCCATAACCAATCTAGCGCACGAACTCAACGTCATCGTTCTCAGCCACTCCCTCTGTTCGCTGATTGGACCGGTAAAAAACTGGGCGGAGAAAACCCGCGAACATACCGTAAACCCAGACGACTTCCTAAAGGAAAATGAAAATTGAGTGGAAGTACATAGGAGGGTGGAGCCAGGCTAACATTTAACTATTCTAAATAACGATTAACGAATCAATTGTTAACCTGAATGTTTAACTAATGCCTGTTTTTTGGTATGCTGTAATATGTTGGTTAAATTTCTAATGGAATGTGTTAACAGTGTAAACAGTGTTTATGAGTATTGAGCATTGAGCTATCTGTGAGTGTTTATTAGTGTGTATTAGCAATGAGCAGTCTGTGTGTATGTGTGTGTGAGAGAGAGATAGAGTGTGAGTGAGAGTGTGTAATAGCGATGTATGATCTAAGTGTTGTGAGTATGTGTGTTAGTGATGAGTGATCTGAGAGCGTAAGTGTTATGGTGAGTGGGCTCAAGGGTTTCATCAGGTTTGCGATCAGATCCACTCCTGAGAACCGACAAAAGCTGATTTGCAGATTGAATTACACTTTTCCCATCTTAACATCTGCCGGCTTCCTTCCCCTCAGATGGTTGACACACAAACACACTCAAATGTACACAATACATCACCCCTCTCTCTCTCTAACACACACACACACACGGTCAAGAACTGCACTAAACATGTGCTTTGATTCTTGAACTTCTTTGAAGCATTACATCTGAAGTTTGCATTTTTTTTTTATCAGAGGCCTAGAAAACATTTATTGGAGTGTCCACAGTATCCATCATGTTGAGATCACATGATGGACTGTGTCTTGCAGTGTGAAGGTAGTAAACACAAACGGACAGACATCTGAAACTTCAGTGATTCAGAGCTAATGCCTTTCATAAGTTGTTTCATAGAGTGCTGCAATGATGACGTATTCTTGTAGGCCAACCTGTACGCTAGCATCACACTGGTCCCCTCCGCTAAAACCCAATAGGATTTGTTCCATTGGCTTTTTGATTATCGCAGAAAACAAGGTCCGTGACCAACAAAATATGGTTATTACACCTTTTGTTCATCATGATAATCTTCACAAACTTTTCTGAAGCTTAAATACAATCGGCAAAAAGATAAACGTAAGCTATAAACAAAATACATCAAGGTTGCATGACTTCAACATCGCCATCATTAGGCTTCAGCTTTTTCAGTCTTTATTTAAAAACATTTTCCCTGGAAGTTTGGGGTATAATAGTTTGCAAAAGTGTGAAAACACAACGAGGCTGTAAAATCTGTGGTCTTATTCACCCACTTGTTAGCAACCGCCTTTTTCAAGACAAGTAAAAGCTTTTAAAAAAAAAAATCACATGTATTTTACAGTATGTCGTTTATACAAACATGAAAATATCTTGAACTTGTGTTCACCAAAGACATTTTTTCAGTCCAAAAACCCTTCAGGACAATGGAACTGGAAGTGCTTAAATTGGTTTTGACATAGAAAAATATTCGTATCACTATATACTCTATATTCATTTTTAATCAGAGACCAGTTAAAAGACGCAACGCCATTTAATATTAATAATTATTATTTAAATTGTAAACCACGCATACTGCACAATATTCAGTAAGATAGTATTCTATTTCTAACATTGCCTTTTTTTCATACATTAATTAATCGAACTGCCCGTATTTTCATTTCCAAGGTGTTAACTGGATGGCACTCTGAATTAAATATGTGATAACATTTTAGGATAATGCTGTTTTGAATGTCGAATGTTGCATAATGCATTTTATTAATATAAATAGTAGGCAGTATTCTGTGTACAGGCGTACTCTGCATTATGCTAATACTCTGTTCTGAATATTGCCACTTTTTTTTTTTACTCATTTGAACATTACTTATATTAAATTGCAAAGTGCCCATTTAATTTCCATATACTGTATACGTTCACCTTTAACCTAAATTATGATGAGCTTAAGGGCGCAGTCTTAGAAGCTGATGCTGGATTTCACCTACTATTATATTTGCAAATGTGAACTCCACTTTTAACATTAGATTTTATTTCAGTCCATACATATATGACCATATAGTCACATAGTGTCTGACCCGTCTATATGAGGTGTAATCCCTTTGTTCGGGATTTTCCTAAATCTCATGGCAGCTTTGGGAAATGCTTCGAGGATGGAAGACCAAAAGCTGCCAGATCTGGTTTTATGGCAATTACTTGGGAGAAAATCCTGATTTTAGCGTTCATGTCTGCTCGTTTTTGTCAGATTGCAGGCATCAAGGCCGAATTAATTTTTAGCATATGGCAAGAGGGAGGCAAAACCGGATCCACTGGCTGAAAGACAAATCGCAAATCAGCACTGGCCTCTTTTTAAAGTTGACTCTCCAGATTTGACTTCTCCAGCATGCATATTTCATCTGCTGAATTTGAGAATCTGCAGTGAACTAGAGTGCATGTGAATTGACATCAAAAATTGCTTTACATACACATACATAATGATGAACATATGCCAGCTAACCCTTTTAACACATATTTACCCAGAAGCCTATCAGATTTGAGGAAATTATCCCTGTTGCTTGTTAATCGTTTGTTTTGGCACCCCGGTGGCACACTGCTTTAATATACTTTATTTTGCTTGATCATTAATCCCAGTTTTGAACCTGTTTCAAAGCTTAGATTCTCTGAGAAAAGTTTAGCACACCTCATAAACCCTGACATGGACTGTTTGTACAAACAAAATTAATTTCTTTAAATGGAATCGCACATCATGTTGATACTTGAGACTGGGCATTGAAAACAGGAGCTCTTGAGAAACTTTCAACTAAAGCCACTATAAATGCTAATTGTCTTGATGCCGGGAAGTGCGAGTGTAAAGGGCAGTGTCAACATGGATGGTGTGCATTTGCTTCTGTGTATCCTTATGCTCAGTTTGGCATGCACACTTGTTTCAGAACAATTGGTACAAATTCGTACATTTACATTTATTCATTTGACTTAAAATTGCTATGTTTGTCAGAGGTCTCAAGCCTCTGGAGCAACTAGGGGTTAAGTGTCTTGCTCAGGGACACATTGGTGTCTCACAGTGGATTCGAACCCAGGTCTCTCACACCAAAGACATGTGTCTTATCCATTGTGCCATCACCACCACGTTCAAGTGATGAAAGGGGTAAGTCATGCGTACAAATTCATAGGAATTTGGCAACTTGGAAAATATGTACGATTTAGCAAAAATTTGATGAATTCGTACGAGTGAGGTCGTATGAATTGGTACGAATTAGCCACCTCTTAAAATTCGTGGTTTCTGGTTTCGGGAAACAGTCTTGACTATCTAGTTGACTACTTCAATGATGCATCGTACTATGGTAGTTAAGCAGAGAGTTACATCATTGTTCGGGAAACGCGCCCCACATTATCTATATATTATTATTGTATTTATTGATAATTTAAATTCAGCTCTTTTATATTTTTTTTTATTTCAATTTAAGTTTACATTTGATTATTTTTAATGTGCTTTTGTCATTAGTTTTTTATGGAATCTTGTTTCCACCACAGAATAAAAAAAAAAAATGCATTTGCTAGTTATAAAGTCAGAATTGCGTGATAAAAAGTCGCAATTATCTTTTTTATATTTTATTCTGTGATATTCTGACTTTATAACTCGCAATTGCAAGAATAAAATGCAATATAAAAGTCGCTATTAAATTTGTATCTTTTAAATAGTTTTATTCCATGGCGGAAACAAGCTTCCATAGATTTTAAATATTTACAATATCCTTTTTTGTTTAATTTTAGTTTTACTTCAACTTATTTTTTTCAGTTAGTTGCCAAGGCATCATTTGTCATTTTAGTTTAAGTTTAAAGGGGTCATATAATCGCATTTTTGTACAAGTTAATATGAATCTTTAGGGTCTAAATGAAAACTTTGTCATATATTTTTATTAAAAATCATTTTACCTGGTCAAAAACAGCTCTGTTTTCAGCACGCTGTTTCAGTGCATTTAAATGATAATGAGCTTTGCTCACTCCGCCCCTCTGTTCTTTGGGGTGTTTTGACAAAACGCACGTAGAGTGTTGCCTTGACAACAGTTGAGGGTATACTTTGGAACAAGAATGGCAGCGGGAGTTCCCTTTCGAGAGGTCTCTCCTATTGCGTAAGTAGCTTACGGTATGGGAAAACTCCTTTTCTCGAGAAATATTGAAGTCTTTATGTAAAACGCATTGCAGCTGCACAGCATACAGCAGTGAGCGAGGCAGCTCGGTCATTGGCTGTGCTGCGGCAACTGAACAAAACTATGATGGGGCGACTCTGAACGCGCCGACCAATGAGCGCACTTCGCGCCCGCACGCGTCAGAGCCCGCTAAGATGGCCGTGGCCAAGGGCTATAAATTGGGCGCCCCATCATCTGAGTTCTTTAGATTTAATCTCCTTCAGCGAAGACCTTCTCTGGATCCTCCGGAATCTGGAGTATTTTTCGCCGCGGTCGACAATCACACAGCGGGACTGCGACGATGACCTTAGGCTCGATTGGTCTTCACCGGACGAGCCCGCTCGCAGCCGACTGGATGAGTGGTTTCTGCAGGGGCGCCATCAGGCCCCTCAGCAAAGGCCCTCCCCCTTCTTCCCAGAAGTTCACAACGAGCTCACCAAGTCGTGGAAAGCCCCGCACTCTGCTCGTCTGAAGCCTTCTTTTTCTTCGTCGCTCTATTCTGTAGACGGCGCAAAAGAAAGAGGCTACGAGGGAACACCACCCCTCGAGGAGGCTGTGGCCAACCACCTTTGCCCGCCCTCCACCGCTGGATGGAAAGCCAAGGCTTCTCATCCGTCAAAGCCCTGCCGTGCAACCTCAGCTCTGGCCAGTCGCGCATACCCCGCTGCCGGCCAAGCCGCGTCAGCGCTTCACTCAATGGCAGGACTCCAAGTTTTTCAGGCCAAACTTCTCCGCACCATGGACGAGTCTGGCCCTGAACCTGAGGCTTTTAAGGCCCTACGCAGCGCTACCGACATAGCTCTGCGAGTCACTAAGGCCACCGCCCAATCCATTGGCCGAGCCATGGCTAACCTGACTGTCCTCGAGCGTCATCTGTGGCTGACACTGACGGAGATGAAGAACGCGGATAAGGCCCCGTTTCTCGACGCGCCTGTCTCCCCCAATGGCCTGTTCGGACCAGCTGTGAACGGTTTCGCTGAGCGCTTCACTGATGCACAGAAAGCATCTCAGGCTATGCGCCACTTTCTGCCCAAACGCTCCAGCTCGTCTCAGAGTCGCCAGAAACAGCCTCAGCCACAGCGAGTCAGAACAGCACCTCCCGTCTCCCAGCACAGACCAGAGACTGACACTCGACGCCGTTCGTGCTCCGCCAGCCGAAAGCAACCCCCTGAGTGACGGGGACCTCGGCCCAAGATTGTGCTGAACCCGGAGCCTCGTAAGCCTTCCTAGCTATAGGAAGAAAAAGAGAGAGTGCGTGTCTCGCAGAAGCCGTACCACTCTCTCCAAAACATTTCAAACATTACCCAGTCCCCTTACAGGCGGCTGGAAATGTCTTTACAGCAGTCAATGGGCCAGTCACAGAGCTCGTTCACCTGCAAACAAACGCCGTTTTAACGGCGACACACAGAAATCACGAAAAGAGTCATTTTCTACCTGTGTCACTAGTGGGTCACGTGTCCACACTAAAGTGCGCATCCCCACACACCAATACTGTCCAAACAGTGCCAAATGTTTCCCCAGCTCAAGCTGGACGCGCCATAAATGTAGATCGCTTGCCTACTGCCATGTATGCACCACTACACATAAGTACTGTGTACACAGATATATAAACTCCCCCAGTAAAAGCGGGAAACAGTATAAAGGTTGTGCGCGTGCCTGCTATAATGCACGCACCCCTACACACAAACACTGTATTCATGGCCAAAAACTCCCCGCTACAAGCGGGAAGCTTTATGAAGGTGGCGCGCGTGCCTGCTACGGTTTATGCACCCCCACTCAAAAGCGCTGTCTATACAGCTTCAAACACATTTCCAGTTCATGCTGCGAGCATTACAAATGTAGCGCGTGTGCCTGTAATCTCACACGCACCCCTGCATTTAACACTCAGCAGAGCTGCTCAGCGCACGTCCGTGCCTCTGAGAGCTGTAAACTCAGCGTTGATAACGCAAGGCGATTTGCCGGCCGGGTCCCTGCATCACAGCGGCCCCCAGCCTGTATTCAGCCCATATCTGTGCGAGCGAAAGCTTGGGAAAATATCCCCGACATGGCGAAATGGGTTTTGAACATAATAAAACACGGTTACTCACTCCAATTCACTCGCATACCACCCCGTTTTTCGACTGTGGTCGCGACGAAAGTGAGAAAAAGTGTTTCACATGTTCTACGCACCGAGGTGCTCAAACTAATAGAGAAAGGCGCTGTAGAAACTGTTCCTCCCTTACTGAGCGAGGCAGGTTTTTACAGCCGCTATTTTCTCGTCCCGAAAAAGGATGGCGTTCTCCGCCCAATCCTGGATCTCAGACATCTGAACAAAGCTTTAATGATTCGCTCGTTCAGAATGTTAACGACCAAACATATCCTCACGCAAGTTCGCCCGGGGGATTGGTTTCACTCAGTGGATCTGAAAGACGCTTACTTTCACATTCCAATAGCGCCTTATCAATCACAGGCCTTTTCTGAGATTCGCTTTCGAGGGACAGTCCTACCAGTACACAGTACTACCATTCGGCCTGTCTTTGGCTCCCCGTACGTTAACGAAATGTATGGATGCAGCACTTGCCCCCCTGAAACAGCGGGGAGTGCGAATACTGAATTATCTCGACGACTGGCTAGTACTAGCACAATCAGAGAGTCAGTTAATGACACACAGGTCTTGGATTATCAGCCATCTAGAATGCTTGGGTCTAAGAATCAATTTTGCGAAGAGCATACTATCTCCCAGCCAGAGTATTTCTTTCCTGGGAATAGTACTAGACTCAGTGCAAATGACAGCACGCCTCTCATCAGAGCGCTCAAAATGGAGCCAGACTCAAAATGGACTGGTACCAGTCGCTGGCTCTCCAGGGCGTCAGGGCTTTTATACAGCCGTGATTCCCTCTGATTAAAAAGTGGCCCGAGCGCCACGCGTGCGTGGGAACACGGCTCTTGAGCCAGCGTTGGAGAGGACGCATGTGCAACAATCGTAGCGGGAGTACAGCTGATGCTGAGGCCATGAGACCGAGCATCCTCTGAAATCGCTTGAGGGGGGCGCGCGCGCCCGCTCTGAGCGATGTTGCAAGGCGCCGAATTTTTTTTTTTTGATACTTCATCCCCGTCCTGATTTGTGGGCCCTCCATGCATGGCCCTTCAACGGGTTGCCAGGAACCTCCCGAGTGGAGTGTTGAAACCCATCGCTGAGGCATGTGCACCCTCAAGGAGGCGCTTGTCTGCCCAGAAATGGAAGGTGTTCAGTGACTGGTGTAATACCAAAAGCCTGAATCCTGAATCGTGCGAGATACCGAGTGTACTCGCCTTTTTACAAGAGCTTCTGGAGGCGGGCCGCACCCCCTCCACGCTCAAAGTGTATGCGGCAGCCATAACAGCATCACACGATTCTGTGAAGGGACGGCCGTTAGGGAAATACGACCTAATTGTTCGTTTCCTGAGGGGCGCTAGGAGAATGAAACCTACACGCCCCCCCTCAGTGCCGATCTGGGACCTGTCAACGGTCCTGGACGCACTTAAGGGCGCCCCGTTCGAACCACTCCGAACCGTGCACCTTAAACAGCTCTCGCTCAAGACTGCTCTCTTGCTGGCACTCGCCTCAGTCAAGAGAGTGGGCAACTTGCCCGTGCTATCATCAAGCGCTGCCTGCCTGGAATTTGGACCTAACGACTGCAAAGTTGTCCTTGGACCAAAACACGGGTACATTCCTAAAGTGCTCTCCACACCCTTCAGAGCACAGGTTATCTCTCTGGCCGCGCTATCGTCCCCAGCAGATGAAAGCAATGCTAATCTACTCTGCCTGGTCAGGGCTCTCAGAGTGTATTTGGAGCGTTCTGCCCTGTTCAGACAGACGGAACAGCTGTTTCAAAGCAGAGAATATTGCGCTGGATAATTGATGCTATAGCGCTGGCTTATGAAGCCAAGGGCCTGCAGTGCTCCTTAGGCATCAGAGCTCACTCCACGAGGGGTATGGCCTCTTCGTGGGCGTGGTCGCGTGGGATACCGATCGAAGATATTTGTGCGGCGGCAGGCTGGGCCTCACCATCGACATTTATCAGGTTTTACAACCTACAGGTTTACAACCTACCTACATTCCAGTATACTATCAGCCTGACGCTTCTTAGTGAACTACGAGTTCATAAGACTGGGTTGTAAATATGCTGAGCATGATCCCTCCCTATAAAGTATGTCACTGACTGGCTTAAGAGTCTCTACATATCAGTATATATGTGCTTATGTTACCACTGAGCGCCCCTCGGGCCGCTCTATATATATTCTCCCTTTTTAAGCTCGCCTATGGTCGGCTCGTTGGGGGATTACTTTGCTCTTACGGCTCAGGCACCTGCCTCTGGCTATAATAGAGCGAAGTCAGCACGCACGGCATTTTACATGGTGTTCCCATAGCGTAAGCTACTTACGCAATAGGAGAGACCTCTCGAAAGGGAACGACTCGGTTACTAACGTAACCTCGGTTCCCTGAAAGAAGGGAACGAGTATTGTGTAAGCTGCCGTGCTTATGCTTGGTCAGTTTGCTTCAGTCGATTGAACCTAAAGAACTCAGATGACGGGGCGCCCAATTTATAGCCCTTGGCCACGCCCATCTTGGCGGGCTCTGACGCGCGCGGGCGCGAAGTGCGCTCATTGGTCGGCGCGTTCAGAGTCGCCCCGTCATAGGTTTGTGCAGTTGCCGCAGCACAGCCAATGACCGAGCAGCCTCGCTCACTGCTGTATTCTGTGCAGCTGCAATGCCTTTTACATAAAGACTTCAATATTTCTCGAGAAAAGGAGTTTTCCCTTAGCGTAAGCTACTCACGCAATACTCGTTCCCTCCTCTCAGGGAACCAAGGTTACGTTAGTAACCGAGTCGTCTCTGAGGACACATCTGTGCAACCAAACTAATTTGAACGGGAGTCATAAGTGTTTTTTTGACATTACTTCTTAATCAGTAACAGACAAGTAAGCCAGGTGTAACTTAGTGTTACCACGTTAACTTTAACACCTGCATACACAGTTTTTAATAACACATTAACCATAATGCGTTGTTCATTATAAATGTGGGAACGTTACATAGAAGACATGCCGTAATATACCCTGAGTGTAAACATTAGCCGAATTCATAGTGAAGCGTGCAAGCGATTTGCAAAGATTAATATTTTAAGGTTAATAAAACGTTACACTCACTTCTTCTCAAGGTGCAGCAGGAACACGAATAGTTGGTACCGATTCTTTTTTCAGGAGCAGCTTTACACCAGATTTACACTGACCCTCATTTATAAAGCAGTCTGGTTAGACATGATTAGCTCAAACATGTTGATCATTGGGAATATTCCCTTCAAAAATAAAACTCAGCCACTGCGTTTTCAGCGATTCCAATTTAGGAACATTAAAATCACTGCTGTGTTGTTTATTACACCCAAGAACAGAACACCACAATCGCTTGGACCCCATTCTGCTCCAGTGTATCAACAATGGCAGACTATGACAGCTCGCTCGCGGGTCTGTGTTGAAACGCTGCTGTCAATCATCAATCGTGGGAGGGGCGTCCGATCTAGTGACGTCACTAGATCGAACGGCTCAATTTGAGGCAGGGGAAAACAAATGATTAAAAAAAAAACACTGGATGGATTTTTATCATTATATTATGGTTATGTACAGGCACTGCCAACACACATTTCAGTACAATCAGCTTGTAAAAGTTCATGTACCATAATATGACCCCTTTAGGTTTGTCCATCTAATATTTATATTTCAGCTTTATTTCAATTAACAAAAATGGTTTTAGTTTTAATGAACAATAACAACACTGGCTATGTGGTCGCTTCGGTGATCTGAGGGATTTTATCACATTACTACACTATTAAATAAAGATTATTTAACCTCCAAGCACAAGATTTATTTAACAGCATTGCAGACAAGGAACTTTTTATTGGAAAAAGGTTCTTCAGATCATTTAAAAATGTTATTCTGTTCACTGAAAGGCTCTTTGGGGAACCAAAAATGGTTCTTATGTCACACCAGAATGTGAGGTTCTTAATTATACCAGCATTTAATTTATCCACTGACAGGAAAAGGACAACGACCATTTTTAGAATTTATCCAATTTATTTAATAAAAATTTGCTCACTATGGTAAAATTTGCAACATGATAAAAAGTAAAGAAAGGTAACTCACTGGTAAGTTAATGCAACAGCCCAATTCATCAGCTTAGATTCAAAATCCAAATCCTATAATATATCAGTATATAAAATCAACAAAGCATAAAACCAGATCACATCCTAAACCAGATTCTAGGTCCATTGACCTTATATGGAAGTCCGTTAGGCAAGCGGGCTGCGGAAGGGGATGCCGGTTCAGATGAGGCAGCCTTGGTGAAGGGGATGCCGGTTGAGATGAGGCAGCCTTGGTGAAGGGGATGCCAGTTCAGATGAGGCAGCCTTGGTGAAGGTGATGCCGGTTGAGATGAGGCAGCCTTGGTGAAGGGGATGCCGGTTGAGATGAGGCAGCCTTGGTGAAGGGGATGCCAGTTCAGATGAGGCAGCCTTAGTGAAGGGGATGCCGGTTGAGATGAGGCAGCCTTGGTGAAGGGGATGCCGGTTCAGATGAGGCAGCCTTGGTGAAGCGGATGCCGGTTCAGATGAGGCAGCCTTGGTGAAGGGGATGCCGGTTGAGATGAGGCAGCCTTGGTGAAGGGGATGCCGGTTCAGATGAGGCAGCCTTGGTGAAGGGGATGCCGGTTCAGATGAGGCAGCCTTGGTGAAGGGGATGCCGGTTCAGATGAGGCAGCCTTGGTGAAGGGGATGCCGGTTCAGATGAGGCAGCCTTGGTGAAGGGGATGCCGGTTCAGATGAGGCAGCCTTGGTGAAGGGGATGCCGGTTCAGATGAGGTTCAGATGAGGCAGCCTTGGTGAAGGAGATGCCGGTTCAGATGAGGCAGCCTTGGTGAAGGGGATGCCGGTTCAGATGAGGCAGCCTTGGTAGTTCATCCCTCCACGCAGCTCCGTGATCCAATATAAACAGCGGCAGCACTGGGAAGAAGTAGGCTACAAGCAACCTTTAGTCTCACGCAAAACACTAGCCCAGCTCTCACGCAATCATATAAGTAGGACAAGGACAACTTTCCTAGCTCAAATCAGGCGTTGAATCCACTGCACGAACATCTACGTTCCTCTTCCGTTCCGCTTGACGTATCTCCATTGATGGATTATAATCAGATCCGTGCCCACTGCTCGTCCGGCTGTAGCTTTCTGTCATCAAGTTTACACAGCGATCGATGTTCCTGTCCGCATAGGTTCGGGTTCGGGTGTGTGTGTGTGTGTGTGTGTGTGTGTGTGTGTGTGTGTGTGTGTGTGTGTGCGTGCGTGCGTGCGTGCGTGCGTGCGTGCGTGCGTGCGTGCGTGCGTGCGTGCGTGCGTGCGTGCGTGCGTGCGTGCGTGCGTGCGTGCGTGCGTGCGTGCGCGCGTTCTCCTGCACACCTTCACTTTCTCACACTCGCGCTTGTCGCTTCTTATCAAGCAAACTGCCGCACCTGTCCTTAATCAACCATCCATTAGTTCAAACAGCGCTAACAATGTCAGAGAGAGAGGGTGGGGTCTGTCAATCATATCTGTTCGGGAATATTTAGGCCCACAACTAAGAAACCAGTGAAACAGCAATCAGTGATCAAATACACAAAGCACAAATCAATATAATAAAGTATGTGGGTGAAATAAATAACACACAATACTGCAATACTGTTCAATACTGCAGACAGGCAGATGTTCCACATTTGACACTTATAATGAGAATCACATGTGAATTCACTTTTGGAACCTTTGTTTTAAGAGACTATTAAAGACTATTTTGTTTTCTACTAATTTGTCATGCGATTCCTATACAACCTACGCCTGACAACTACTGTATAGGAGTCGCACAAGGACACGCATTAAGACATTTTTAATAATGTGTTCGGCTCATTTCATGCCTGCTTTGTCTCTTTGGGTCAGTGCTTTGGAAAAGAAAGCCCATTGAGTGAACAGACATCATAGTTTGGCACTAATCGTAAAGTAAGAATTGCATTCTAATGCAAATGTTCTTGTAACACGTGGGCCAATCAGATAATCAGATATGACTCCATTCAGGGCCTTATATTATATACTATAGAATATAATAGAATTGAATTGAATAGAAGATGTTTTTTTTGTTTTTTTTGCAGCTAGCCTGAGAAAAAATGTTTTCATTTCTGGAAAGGGATTTTTCTTTTGGCTCAGAACATTGCCTGACAGCCTGCGGGAGTGTTTTTCTTTAAGGTCATCTTGTACTTTTGAATCCAGTAGAACATTGCAGTTTATTTGACAACAGATAGCATGATCAGTTAACACTTTACACTGCTGAGTAGGACAGTAGCGAGAAATGTGCTTCCTATTTCCTATAATGACCATCTTTTACAGACAGAAGAAGTATAGTATGTGTAAGATACTACAGGAATTGACGCACAGCCGTATGAGAACACATGAGTAGGTAGAGGTCATGAATCTATGGCCCAGCATTAGTCTGGCTTGTAGAGAGGATTTCCTCCTAGTTCCTCTGGACTCCGCTTTGTTTGGAAACATCGGCCCTTGGACTGAGTCATACTCGGGTGTGGTGTAGTTTAACCATCAGTAATAGACCTTTTCCTTTTTAAGAAAGGTTTAACAACTAGAAAACAGTAAACAGATATACTTACTTTTAGCCGAAGAGATGCATTTATTCAGCTAAGTGTTATGTGAATTTTAGACAGAACTTTTGGCTAAAACTGAATGAAGTCTTTTATATTGCTTCCATATTTTGAGAATTTTTTACACTTATGGCCATGGTACGGTGATGGCAAAATTGATTTTATAAAATAATTCTCTAAAGGTTCTAGTGCAGTCTTGTTCAGTCTTAATTCTTTCTATGGGGAAATTACAGAATAGTTTTCAAGGCATAACAATACACTGAAAAAAAATAGGGTTTACTTTTAAACTATTTTCACACAGAAATGTTTTAGTAATTTCACAAAGAAATGGCAGAAGTAGACTTTTTTTTTGTTTTGTAAACGTACACCAGTAATGTTTTCTTAAAAAAAAAACAAAGAAAACAATACAGTGTAGGCAAATGTACAAGTTATCACGAGAAACCAAAATGTCTCCTTTCAATATTTAATATATTTCTAATATTGATATATTTTATGCCTATATTTTATTTGACAATATTTAATATATGTTTTATAGAAAATATATTTTAACAGCTAATATTAATATGTCTAATAATATATATATATATATATATTTTTTTACAATTTAATAAATTATTGGTTAAAGGTTTAGGCAAGGTTTTTGAAACTCCCTCCACATACAATCATTTGATACACGTTTCACAAGACACTTTTATACTGCAATCTCTTTGGAAAGTTACAAAATGACAAATGGGGCATATAATTAGACTTTGAATGTTTGACTCAAGCTAAATTTTGCGTTACTCTGAAGTTTGTCCATGCAATTTTGCAATGGTGTCTGGGTCTTCAGCATAGGACAGTCGGCTCAGTGTTGGAGCTCCACAAGTAAGAGACAAGGTGGCGACCTGTGGTGAAATTTACGTGAGTGCGCTATCTTGAGCCCACGGTCAAAACAGAGGGCTGTTTATAAGCAAGGGCTTCCCCATGAACACATCTAGCTCTGTGTGTTATTCCTTCCACTTCATATCTGGTGTGACATTAATGTCTCTACTGGGAGGAACTTTGGACTAGCCTGCTGGTTTGGATGTTTGCCTCCTTGAATCACGTCTGACATTAGAAACACGAAGTTAGAATGAGGTTAACACATTTGGTGTAAATACTAATTCATCCTGGACTGTTTTTAAAACGGAATGATACTTTAAATCATGTACTGTTATACTTTCCTATGATAAAACAGGTAAAAAATATTGCACTGAAGGAGAGTGTCACAATTATGTTCTGCACCTGTCCGTTAGTCCCTGACTAGCTTGCCTTTCTCCGCCTGTGTCTAGTTCTTCATTTCCTCCTGTTTATTTATACTCCCTGTTCTTTCCCTTGTCAGTTCTCGTTTATGTTGAACGTGGTTGTGTCTGTCCTGCCTGAGTTAGTTTAAATAAAAACTGTAGTTACCCTCATCTTCGTCTTGTGTTGTGCCTCAACATAGAACTCAAGCCATATTTAGAGACAAGACTATCATTGAGATGGGCTTTTTGAGCAAGCACCCCCCTAGCAACACCTTAGCAACTCCCCAGAGCATGGCAAATTCATAGCAACATTCTAAAAACTAATCAGACCATTTTAGTGTGAAATTCTTCAGAATATATTAGTAGTTTGTGTTATTATTGTTGTTGTTGTATTATGTAATTTTTATATGCTTCTGTGGTCTTCAAAAAGGGCCAGACATTTAAATGGCTGACTGACCAGTAGTATGCAAATAGTTTTTTTTTTAATACTGCTCATAACGGTCTCTAAAGGGTAGCACAAACACTGCTTTCCTTTAAAGCTGTTTGCTGCATTTGAGTATTTCCATTTGCCCTTTGGATTTCCACCAAAAAACTGCAAAGATATTTCAGAAACTTTCATAGACTTTGTTCAGCGATTTTCTTATTGACTTGTTTAGTACTGGTTTTTAGGTTGCCATCAGGAATTAGTGCATTAAGTGCATGATGGGAAGAAATGGAGGTATTATGCAAATTAGGTAATGCACCACCCTGAAAGCATGCACTCTACTTGAGCTTATTGATTGATTGATAGATAAATGTTGAGACATAAGTTGAGTTTATGTTATTAAGTGCAATATTAGTGCCTCTACAGTTATTTGCAAACTTGATAAGAATACAGAGAGAATGATAAATTGAGTTGCTTTATCAACCCTGTGTCCTTGGGCTAAGATGTTGTATGAGGTCAGTTATTTCCACTTGGATGGTCTGTTTGGTAGAGCTTGGCCTTGTTGGGATGAAATGACAGAACTAAGTAGAGCACTCTCAAAATTGATTTAAACATGGCTAGATCCCTTTCGGCTTCAGAGGAAGGAACTGTGTGCGATCTTGTGTGTATCGTACTGTTGTGACATGCCCTTCCAAACGCTGGGGAAAAATTAGGTCCATCCTCTGACAGAATGGCGGTTGTTCTTTCAGAAGCTCAGTCTTTTTTTTCATGGGGGTAATTCACTGTGACACATCAGAGCCAATACCTAATAGTCTATAAATTTGTTATAGCCTGAAGTTTCATGCAAAGTGTCTTCTTTTTAAAAAAAAAATAGGGCACCAGTGGCAATCCTGGCAAACTTGGCTCCCCAGATTAGATAAGATATGACTAGAAAAAAAGAAAACACTTTTAATATTGTTCAGGTTTTTTTTACTACTTTTTAGATAATATTAATTTGTATTGATAATTTTAATGAATCTATTATTCATAGTTGTGTTATATCCAGCTTCAAATCCAACTTAGTATATCATAAATTATGTTTTTAAATGAATCCAGCTAAATTATTTAAATACAATTTTTTTCAGTTTTCAGTTTTGCGTGACATTAGTGTGGGTAGATGATGACTGAATTTTCCTTTCTAAAGCAAATTATCTTTGGAATGTGTGATTCAACTGGACTGACAAAATTTAGGTATGTGAATGGAAGATCTCTGCCATGTTTTATATGTGCAAATTAATTATAAAAGTTTTGTAAGGGTATGATGCTTCCGGTCATGGTCGTTACAAATGGTTTAAGATTCTAACAAGTAATAAACATGCAGCAAACAATTTTTACAGAAGCTCCTAGATATTCTAAAATGGCAATTTAATTCAGTTATCATATTTTAACATTTCTTAAAATCAACACAAGTCTGACAGCATAATGTTACTAGTGATTGTGTCCTTGCAGTGAAAACATTATTGGTTTTATGATAACAAAGCATTGTAGTGAACCAAAGAGAGCCAGTAAAGGAAGCGTGCTGACAGGCAACGGTTTAAACCACAAGTCCTTCATACGATAACACTTGTGCAGGGGAGCAGTATAGCATCTTTAGAGTGGGTGTGTTGGAGAGAGAAAGAGGAAAAGAGAGAGAGAGCCAGAAGAGAAGCGGGAGGAGGAGGAGGGTGTGTGTGGTTGAATGAGTGCGGGGGAGCAAGGGGAGGGACCGTTTCTGCGTCTGTCTTCTCTGTCATTCTGCTGTTGCACAGCAAAGCAGCAAGACACTGCTGAAGGGAGGAGAGAAAAAGAGAGACAGAAAGAGAGAGAGAGAGAGAGAGAAAATGAGTGACTGGGTAGCACTAGAGCAGCTGCAACTGAGGCAGTCTAACTGAGAGAGGACCCAGATGCTGGATTTACATGCTAAAGACACCAGCTTCACGGATTACCTCTTCAATACAGGATCTACTGACTGGTCTTTCTATATGTGTTGTTGGAGAGCTAGTTCTCCCTGTGATAAGGATTTGGCAGCAAGCGACAGAGCTTGCAAACCTTGCACCTTGTCTCTTTTTTTGCTCGATTGTAAAACCCTTTGACTCACTGATGCTTTTACATGGTTTCACACAGGAGGAATGCTTGGGGGTAGCCCAAGAGGACAAGGAGTAGATCTGGAGACTGAGGCTGACAAAACCTCCAAAGCCAAGACCCCTCAGGGCCAGGCGGGTGCCAAAGGAGTTGGGGGCATGGCTGCGAAAAGGGGCAAGTCAGGGCTCCCACAGGCTACTCCTCGGGCTGAGCTAAAGGTCTACCGAGCAGGAAACTCTGAGGGTCGTCTTCCAGTTCCTAGCAACCTGCGCAAGCAAAAGTCCTTGACCAATCTATGCGTGCTTACGGACGCTGAGAAGAAGATGCACCTGTTCCAACCCACCTGGTCGGATGACATGGGAAAGCCTGTGGCAGGTCAGAACAAGTCAGGCAAGCTCAAAGATGCCGGAGGGGGTACCGGCAAGGGTATCCCTCTTTCCAAAAACCTTTCCAAGTCGGAACATTCACTGTTTCTAGGAAAGCCAAAACCATTTAACCCACCTTCCAAGCTGGGGAAACCTAGTCGGATACCTAAGGGTCCTTATGCTGAGGTCAAACCCATCAGCAAAGCTCAAGAGCTGGCAGATGATAGCAAGTCGGATGATGAGATCTTGTCCAGCAAGGCTAAGGCTAATGGTAAGAAATCTGCAAATGGCACCTCAGGAGCAGCCACGCCAGGTGGAGGTGGAGGAGGCAAAGATGCACCAGAACCAGAAGAAGGAGACAAGACCTTCTTAAAGGTGGACCCTGAACTGGTTGTAACGGTACTTGGCGACCTGGAGCAGCTTCTCTTCAGTCAGATGTTGGGTAAGTAATAATAAGATCCACTAATCCGCTTGCAATGCTGAGGAATGAGCAATGCTGCCTGGCTGACGGCTCCCTTCTATAGCTCAACCCAGCCCTACTCTTGCTTAGCAACCACCTCGCTTTCTATTGCTTATTCATCCTGTGCTGCTCACATAACTATGCAAATTTTCTTTATTCATACATCTATTCTTGGCTCAAAGCTGCATCTGCATGTTAGTGATTTTGATTGTTTCATTTCAAACACTGTGTGGTTCCATTGAACAATCGCTGCATCCCTTTTTGTTTACATTGCAAGCTCATGCCTTGCATCTGTGCACGTATTGGATGAGACCAATCTACGCTCCAATCGGGGGTTAGGGGTTGATCCAGGGGTATATTTGCCTTACCATTGTAGTAGAATTGACATACTGCCCTAATCTTCAGAATGTGTGTCCTTAGCTGCTGGTTTGGATGGCTACATTGATTTACTATTGTTATTTTTGCAGATATTTTACCAATTGTACATCAATGATAAGCCTCAGTTGAGGACACATTATTGTAAATAATGTAACAAACTAACACTATAGACAGTTAAGTAAATTATGCTTAATGTCATTGTGGGAACTTAAAAATAAACCTTGCTGGGTTGAATTGTTTTCAAGTCATGGTGGGCAACATATTTAGCCTTACCGCTGGTGCCATTGATCTCTGGGGCAGTTGACAGATGGTCCCCCTCTCTTTTCCTCTCTCCCCTTCCCTCTCCCTCTTTCTGTTACCGGGGTACTTCAAAAGAGAATAATAGGGATGTCACACTCTTTGAGAAGGTCAGTGACTCAGAATGAGATTGCAACGACACATGAACATTGTGCGTTTTGTTTTTATTTAAGAACACATTAACAGTGCGCTGACTTGTTAGCTATTTACCTTTGCGCTCAGCTATTGTTTAGTCATCTTTTGCTAGATAGTCACATGATACTGTAATATTTAACATGGTAAGTGATGCTTTGAGTGTGATTAGCAATTAGAAATTCTCTCTCAACAATCTGACACTGAACAATAGTCTACATTCTTAGGTAGTGCCTCAGTGTATTGCTTTTTAAATGTTAGAGCAGGCAGAAAGATGTGGTGTGAAGTGAATCCATTGAGTTGAGATATGAGAAAATGGAATTCAGTCTATTAGCTATACTCATTTCCCCTCCTTCCCTGGAGCTTATTTTGACCTTGCCGCACAACACCTGCTGAGGGATGGGGGTGGGCAGAATTGAAAAAAATGGTCTTATATTGTACAGCTGATCCGGATTTGATATTCTTTTCAACATCTTGACCTCCGTGCATTACTGTTGATTCCTTTAGCTTGTGCTGCCCACCAGGGTTAGCTGTGCAAGCAAAGGTTCAAAGCTTCCCTCTGGGGTTTGAAACATGCATGTGTGACTGACTGCATTAGTATTGCTTGGCTACTGCCTCTGCTTTTGACTCCACAAAACTCAATTACACAAGACACCATGCCGCCAATTGCTGTTGTGACACTGGTTGTTGTGATGGATTATTTTTTGCAATCACAATATGAAGTACTGCCCAATACAAAATAGATTCTTTCTGTTTTATTTTGGCTATTTTTTACAGTTTTAATGATAGCTGTCTGGTAGGATGAGATGAGACAGGAAACAACAAAAAGAAGGTGGGGGAAGAGGATCAGGAAATGTTAAGATAGGTGATACGAGGTCATGTCTGCATAAGCAGCACCGTACTTGGTCGAAATATAAGAACCGCTCACCAAGCAACATCTTTGATACAATTCAAAATAGTTTGATCTGTATAACTGTCAAGTCAAGCCAAGCCAACACTTTATACTTATGTAAATTCGGTCTCCAGTTGGAAATATGGAAACATTCTGCTTAAAGGAGAACTCCGGTCAATTTTAACATTGAGCTCAGTCAGATTGACCATATTCACTCTTAATAACACCACTCACATGGCTGTACACTTGTAATGACAAATCAAGGATGTTAAAAGGCTAAAAGCAGGTTTAGAACTTGCCCTATTAAAATCAACAGGGTGCGAATTTTAAAAAGAGGATAACACGGTGTAGGCAACACCGATTTTTGTTGTTTTTGTCTGTACTGACAGCACTCCATATGTAAAAAAAATTAGCTCAATGTTAAAACTGACCGAAGTCCTCCTTTAAGTGCTTAGATGCCTTTGGTATTAGACAGTGATAATTGGGAGCCACCAGTGGAGGGTTAAGATAATCACAACTAAGATCAGATGGAAAACCGAAACATGTCTTCTAAATACTTAAGGAATGAATGAATGAACGAATGAGGCATTTAGATAGCGCTTTCATATGTACTACTGTACACCCAAAGCACTTTACAATCATATCAGGGAATCTCTCCTCAATCACCACCATAAGGAACTTGACAGATGCTTCTTACTTTGTGTTGATAAGCTTTATCAAACCAAATATCCTACCGTGTAGCATAGCTTTTGTATTTGAGGATCGACGGCACATGAAGATAATGACTCAGGTTGCAAAAATAAAGTTGCACAAAACAAATTGTTTTAACCAATAATATGCCCCTGTAAATTCTTTTAACAATCCAGTAAAATCCTGATGAATAAAACCAATCCCCACCCTCCATTATTTTGCATTGGATATTCGTTCACGCTCGAAAATGTGTACTAAATAAAACAGTTAATTTTGTTCTAACTTGTATGTAGTTTTAATCTGCATTATATACACTATTAGATTGTTATTATTATTACATTATTGTTACATATAACATTATTATTAATTTAATGTGACGAATTATTCTCAGTGTATCATTCTGCTATTGAAGTGTGTGTCTGAGAGCTGAGAGCCTCTTACCAGGGGCACTTTACTGCTATCTTTTTCTTCATCATCATTTCCATCTGTGCCTGGCTTGAGATCTGGGTTGCAGTAGCACTAGACTGGACATGATTGCTGCTGACAGCCACATTCAGGGTGAGGCTACTGTGCTTGTACTGATCTAAAAAAATAAAGTAGAAAAGTAGAACTTGGCAGCCCAATTATAATGATACAATAAAACAATACATTTATCTCAGTTTCATGTTAAGACTGCAATCAATCTAATCCATTTCCTTTAGGACAAAGCACAATGACCTGAAGCATTTCGTTAGTCATGGCACAGGATTTCCTCATTTCCTCTATGTGATATTGTAGGGCTGTTATGCACGATAAATGTGTGTCCACATTAAATTGCCTGCAGACCTGTGCATTGGGCAGTTAGAGAAATGATAATGTACAGGAAATGGGTTTGTTAATTCAAGCAGCCCCTTTTAAAAGGAAACCATCACTAATATGCAGTGGTTTTGCTGTGCATATTATGTTTTCCTGAGCATGACAAGCCAGGAAATTGTCTCAAGGGTTAAAGTCAAACTGACTGACATCCCAGCATGTTGCAGGCCTCGTCTTCACAGTGCGCATGATTTCATTTCAACCAGGTCTGGTTGTGTAAGAGCTGATCTCAAGGGAAACCACAGACATACAGCTATGCATACAGCTTTTATTTAAATGTATAAAGAAAGGTGTATATTTTATTTGTGGTGGTCATCATTAGTTCTCTGTTCCCAAACCTAGTGACCTCCCTACGTAGGCAGCAATTTTAGGCATCATAGTCACTGGACCAACACCAAAGTTTTAAAAGGTAGGCAGCATAATTATACCTTCAAGATACTGTTTTAGTAGAATTATAATGACAATTAACATATATCCTTTGTGGAGAAGGCAATACCAACATTGAAACCAGCATTGTAACAAGCTCAGTATGTACTGTGAGTATGCAATTCAAATAAAATGCCTACAAGTATAATAATACAAGATATAATGTATAAAAATGGTACACTTTTTTACTTTGTATAAGGTGAGTTGATTCTGCTGTGTGCGTCATGTGTGGTACTTGGAGTTGGAGTCGCATAAATATAAAACTGAGGTAATAGTTTGAGCTAACTAAATTATAGTGCTAACAAAATTATAGTGATGTAACAATGCATATATACAGTATATACTATGTACTACAGAATTAAACACAACTTTTTTTGTCTGTTGATCAAAACATGGTTCTGATGACCAGATTGCACTTAATAGCAAAACATGGTAAGAACAGGAATTGAAAGAGAAACCACAAATAAAGGTCAAGTTTTGGTTCGAAAAGCACAAACTGGCCGTCTCCATTTTGTGAGCACTGAGTCGATGTCTTGTGTACTGTTTTGACGGCCAACAGATTCATAATGTGATTACTGTCATGACCAACATCTCCATGCCTCAGCGTGCTGCGTGCGACTAATGCAATCTAAGTCCCAATCGAATTTCTGCATGTCTGCAAAACGGAGGAGTGGAAATAATCTGCTTATTTATGCAAGCATGCAGCATGGAATTAATTTAGTTCATCTCTTAAAACATTAAGAAATATTGCGAAACAATCTTTGGTTATTTGTTTTGTCCATGTATTTGCAGTTTCAGCCTGTTCAGCACAGGCTGAGTTTTAGTCGTCGACAAACTAGAGCTGGAAATCAGCCCTATATTTAAGAAAAGTAAAATAACTCTCAAAAGAGCAATACTTTCCAGGACATTTTCATGTAAAATAGTCAACTCTTGCAAGGATGCACATATTTAGCCTGTTTTATGTCAGTTAAGTGAGAGCTGTTTTGTGGGTTTTGCTCAAATGTCCAGTTATTTTTCAAGTCAAGTGGTGGTTTATGCACAGTAGTTTCACAGTCCTGTTTTTGAAGGCCTTAATTGTTTTGCGGTTGAGACGGCCCCCGCCATTGCAGCTTTTATTTCAGTCGTTGGAAAACACCACATAAACACCATTACGTTTTCCTGTCGTATATCTTGGATGTTGGCTGCTTAAAACACTCGTGGGGAAATGATTGTGTAAGCTCTTCTCAGTTTTATGCGAGGACATATCTTGGGTTTGCCTGGGTAAATATAGGTCAAGAAATCAACTCTTTTCCCAGTAGCCACTAATTGTGACTAAAGTTGGCATTGCTTTAGTATTACAGATAACAAAGCCAGACAATGAAACTTGAGGTGACTATTTATGTGCTGCTGTACTTGTATCCAAACAAACTCTACTGTATTTTTGTCACATTGTCAATGTCTCTAAAGCTAATATCGCCCTACATTTGTTGCAAATGATTTACTTCAGATCAACTGTGAATGGCGGCCATTGTATAAAACTATACAGTGAGGCCTCTCAAATTCTTTAAAAACTCCACTGGTCTAGAGTAAACACTTTCACACTAAGAGAATGAGATTGTTGGTCTTTGTCACAGATGTGCTGTTTGTCAATGGCAATAAAGGCACCACCACACAGCTGCCACCACATCTTTACACAAGCCATTATAAATTCAAACATCCCAATGTCTCACTTTACTCCATTTAGCTTGGCTTTAGCAAAACGATGGCTGTTTTGGCACACAGGTGACAAAGTCATAGTTCGATCAGGCATGCAAGGTTGGCCAGATTTAGAACTGGTTTACCTAAAATCTATGATTATTGTAAATTATAAAGTTCCAAGCCTGTTTAATCAATGACCCTGTTCAATCAAAGTGACTCATCTTGTCATGGTCTCCCCTACATACAGTAGGAGTATTTTAGTATTTTAAATTATTGAGAATAATAGGTAAATTACTTTTGTGTCTTCTGTGCTGAATACAACTCTGTATGCATACTATGCCTTCAAATATTCTTCTTAGCTGCTTACAGCCAGATCTCCTCATCTTTGCTTTAAGAAGAAAGACTTGAGTGTCCTTGTTAAAAGCAATCGTTTTGCCCCAAAGCGGAAAGAAGCGGTTGATCTCGTGTTCCCTCCACACATGGTCTCCAGTTCCACAGCTGGTCTCTTTGACCCTACATGGTGTGATGGGATCACTTTGGCCTGAGGTCACTGAGAGTTATGATGTTTTTGTTTGTCAAACAGTATTGCACCACCTCTTGCCTCCTTGAGCTTCATAAGAAATTGAGCAACACTTGTGCTCAATCTTTGGCAAGAAAACATTGTTCCAAATGGACCTCTTTTTATGACTCTGTCTTCATTGAAAATGTGTCTGCTGGTCGTATTAATTGGGCACAACAACAGCTGGGTTGGACCTCCTTAAGTCTTGAGAGGCTTGCAAGAGATGCAGCTGTGGTGTTGGATGTTTCTCTGCGCCAGTCAGTTTACAAACTTTGCAATTGTTGGGCATCACTCCCACTTCACTCTTCCCTGCCCTTGGGCATGTAGGGATTCTTCACCAAACATAACTGCTTCTGGTCAGTTGTGAGGGGTGTGGAATAAGCTTTCCCTGGGGAAAACTTTTTTTAAGTTCACTTTCAACTGTTCCACTTAGCAGGAATATATTTGAGCATAATCAGAATCATGATTATGTCAAGTAATGGCCTTTGGAAATGAATGCTTTTTTTTTTTTTTTACAATATAAGTGAATTGACCCAATCTATACATGTAAAAATACTGTTTCAGTATTATGGACACACGACATGCAATGTGATTTACCATGGGAAAAAAAAGGTGTGTGCAAATCTTTTCTGAGTAAATTTGCAGTTCACAACTTTGTTTCCATGACCCTAAAACAACTGATGATTTAAACAGCCAACTTGGCCCCATTCATTTGGACTTTCACTTCTACTGTAAATGCCTCAGAATAACCTGTTTTTTTTATAGAAAGATCTGGGATGAGTTGAAAATTGTTTTGTGGGAATCAACATTGTTACAAATGCTGTCAAATGAGCTTGACAGCATGAACCGTCAATATTATTTAAGTGTCACAGTTTGAAATATTTGTTTGATTACAAGCTACAACAGTAACATATTGTCAACAGATTGTTGCAGTCCTCTGAGAGCTATATGACTTAAAATAAATTTAAAAAGGGGATTTCCCTTCACCATGTCAGATGCATTCATGAATAGGAAGCCATGTTTTCCAATCGTCACAATAAGAAAGACATTATGTTTGACATTATGGGCCAAAACTTGTGTCCAGTAGGGTGGATGCAGTGTTGCAGCCTGGTTTTATTGTGTTTAAATGTCACTACAATTTTCCCAGCCTTAGTGTTGTGAGAAATATTTCCCTTTTGCTTTTCTTTCTTGGCTGACTATCTCTGAACTTCAAATCAGATTCGTCATGGCAGTAGATCTTTTTTTTTATTGGCGAATATGTTATTAGAATTTCTCAGCTGTTCTGATTCAGTTCAGCCTCTTGCATGATTTTGCAAAAAGTGTCATGGGATTGCAACATGAGTGAGGCAAGATAAGGAAGTCTTATAATACTTTCTGGAAACAACACCGGCATGATAAGTCCAGAGCATCACCGTTTTCTTCCTCTGTAGTTATCCCCCAAGGATATTATTGTGATTTTGTACGGATATGCCTGTCTGTCTTCTCATTTCCCATGGTGTGTCTTCTACCATTTGGCTGAAGCATCTGCAGGACACTCTATTGTTATTTAAGAGTCCCTTCATTGACCAGATGCTGTGTGCTTGCGTGTTTACATGTCTTCCTGTTTTCATGTTGTCGAGGTCACCACTTTGTCTCCAAGCACCCTGACTGGAGTAAAGGATTAAAAAGGAGTTGAAAAACAGATACAGAGTCAGGGTAAACTAGAAATGAAAGAAACTTGTGGTGGAGGAGCAGGTAACTATACAATTTCCACTACACCACAAATGAGTCTGAAATGAGTAATTTCAGAGTATCGCAGTGTAATGTTAATGAAAAATTAGCCAGTTTGTCAAAGTAGTGAAAAATGTTTCTCTGGCACAATGCTAGGCTATTAAACTACATTAACATCCCTATGGGATTCATTTGGCCTTATTTAGATCCCTTGTATACCTTAATTAACCAATTAAAAATCATCTGTTCCTCGGCTATGGTTATAAAATATGGAAAATAAAAACCCTTATGGATGGAAATCGAGCATCATTTGTAAAAGACCAATGGATCCAACAAGAGCGCCATGCTGTGCTTTGTTTTGCTCAGTTAACTTTCCAGACAAGTCATTTTAGAAAAGTGGTGCAGTTCTGGCAAAAATTGTCTTCAGAGCTGTTAGCACTCTCTGACATCCATTTAGTTTGTCCATTTCACTTATTGCTCTCACAGCATTCTCAGAAAGGCAAAAGATGGTTCCAGTAAGCATCAGTCTACACCCTGTTAGCTTCTCTATTGACAGGCTATGCGTCAGCTACTTATTAGGAAGACACTGTCAGTCTTTTAAACTGTTGAGACAGTGTGGCAGCCTTGGGTTTAGATGGTACTTTAAACTTGTAGTGTATTTCAGAGATGAAAACACTTCACAGTCTTATGTTTAGATGTTGTAATATTGGGTTAGACACTCTGCAACGATGTCTTGGAAGTTCTTAGGATTCCCTCAGTTGGATTCTCACCTCTTTGGGAAACTCTAGAGGTCCGTGGATTTGGAGCAGATCCAGAATATGTGGACATTAGGGTTAGCATGCATGATTTACTACTTTAAATTAAGATATGTGATCTGATCTAACTGACTCTGTGTGAGTCGTCTTCTCAAAATGTCAACGCTTTGGTGTTGAGAGGATCATTAAACCAGGAAACTGTATTTAAATGGCATCTAGCTATCTGTTGGACAGTTATCTATTGCATGTCCCAAATCTTTTCTAAACAATAAAGACCATGAAATCACAATCCAAGTTCTAGAGCCACTTCTGAGGGCCCCATAAATCCCAATTATACGCCAACTGTAATTATGGGATTACTGTTAATCTTTCATCCTGTGATAAACAGTCATTTTTAAACCCCTTTAAATGAGGTTTGACTTTGCCAGTGCAAGCATTTGACAAGTTCTTTATGTGGGTTTAGAAAGTACACTTTACAGCCTTTCTTTTATTGTGTTCTCTTTTGAGCTAAGTATACGTACAGTAGAGTCCTCCCCTTCCTTTGGAAGCTTCCATTCTCACAGTGCTTTGTTCTCACAGTATATTATTGGAACACACCAACTAAGCTACTGTTGGTTCTTTGTTTGTCGGCCTGATGCCACTTTTTGTTTCAAAGCATGTACCATTAGAATTCTCCCAGTGTCTCTGCTTTTCCCCGGACAGTCTTGAATCAACTTGTATACCCTGAATAGGCAGAGAAAAGAGAACGTCTGAATTGGTAGCGGCTGCTTTAATCTCTTAGCACCCCATCACAAGTAGATTAGGGTGTAAAGAGGGGGAGGCAGGTGTACTGCAGTCCCCCCATCCACATTTAACCAGCTAGCCTTGATTCATTAGCTTTCCCCCTGAGAATGTGTTTGCGACGGGGGGAGAAATTTGCATCCCTAATTTCCTCATTCCCTCACCCCGGCTGCAGCTGGGTCCTCTGGGCCCAAGCCGACTTGGAAAACAGGAAGTCTAATGGTCTTGGACCTTTCCGTCAACCTTACCCCATGTAGTGGGGAGACTTTAATTACCATAAACGATAGCTGTGCTTAACAACAGCGTGGAATCGATTAGATGTAGCAGTGGGATTGGGGGTAGGAGGCCCCCTTTTTTTACAGTGGCTGATGTCTTTTGTTTCAGGATGTAGAATGTTATACATCCCTTTTTGGGATACAACAGCAGACATTTGCAATTTTGCATCAAGAAAGGGCACCAGTTAAAGCTGAAGCTTGTGAGAAATGCTTAATAACTATTTAATGCTTTTCAGTCTGCTCTGCAAGTCATGTGACTTAAGATCAGAGGTAATTGCAGCCGGTTGCATGACTGAACATGGACAAAGAAGATTTTTACAGAGCTTCTCGTGCGACTTCCATTGGCACAGGCAGACGGTCTTAAAGAAAGCCCATGTAATATAACTTTCATAATGAGATCCGTGGTTGTTGGAAATATTTTGCATACAATAGTCTTTATCTGTTACTACTAACAGTTCAGCTGTTATTATTATAGATACCATCTCATCAACAGACATTTCATGTTTTGAGTTATTTTTAAGTTCATATTGATTCAGATCAAGAAAATTGTGATATCTGGGTAGCTGAGTTGTTTATTTTGCAAGTCGTCTGTTCATTTGACAGTGACTGTGTGGCTTTAGAAAAATAAGTTCCTCTCATTTTATTTTGACTATTGATTATTTTCTCATCTACATTTTTAAAAGAAGCACTGCTTTTCTTGCCCTCTCAGAGAAAACACTTCTAATTAAGACATAAATAACAATTTTGCTCGTTATACTCTTATAAACACTGAAAAAAAAGCTATACAATCCCCCAATGTTTTTCTGTATCTAGTTTTGATTCCCCTGCTGGTACTTTCATTGGGATGAATGTAGAGAGGGACAGATTAAAAGCAAGCACAGATTAAATGAACTGTCCTAGACTGGTCAATTCAAGTGTGTCTAATATGATTTTAACTACTACTGCTCAGTGAATGAATGTGACTCCTTGACATTTTGGATGGAGTGCCAATCTTTAAAGCATGGATTAATCCAAGCTGAAGAGGGAAGAGCCCAAGCATGTGTGCCATCTAGTGTAGAATGGCAGACATGAAAACCAAGCAATAGTGGGAGTCTAAACTGGCCCCAACATTTACATCTGTTTTTTTCAGTGGTCACATGAATCAATTTGAATATATATATATATTCTGAATTATATATGAGTTTTGTTTACTTGTGCAAAACTTGCACCAGGATGTAAGAGTATTGTATACAGTATACAGTTCCTAATGTATTCTAGGTGGTTGTTAGGCTGCCAAGTTGTTGTTAGTGTGTTTGGGATGGTTGCCAGGATGTTGTTATGCAGTTGCTATGGTGTTCTGGTGACTGCTAGAGTGTTGCTACATGGTTATTTGAGTGTTCTGAGTTATTGCCAAGCAAGTCTATGGTGTTCAGAGTGGTTGCTAGGGTGTTGTAAAGTCGTGGTGGTTGCTCCGTGGTTGTTAATGTGTTCAAGGTGGTTGCTAGGGCATTGAAATGCAGCTGCTGTTGTGTTATGGTGGTTGTTAGGTCGTTGCTACATTATTAGAGTGTCCTGGGTGATTACCAGGCCAGTATTGGTGTTCAGGGTGGTTCTCAGAGTGTTGCTTAGGTGTTTTAGTGGTTGTTATGTGGTTGTCAGTGTGTTCAGGATGATTACCAGGATATTGTTTTTCGGTTGCTATGGTGCTCTGGTGGTTGCCAGGGTGTTATGTGGTCCTTGGATAATTTCCAGGCTTGATTATTTGTTCAGGGTGGTTGCTAGGGTGTTCTATGAGGTTGCTAGGTGGTTGTTAATCTGTTCAGAGTTATTGCCAGGATATTGCTATTCAGTTGCTATGGTGTTCTGGTGTTGTTACATGGTTATTAGAATGTTCTGGGTGATTGACTGTCCAGTCAATGGTATTCATAGTAGTTGCTAGGGTGTTTCTTAGGGGTTCTGGTGGTTGCTATGTGGTTGTTAATGTGTTCATGGTGATTGCAAGGCCAGTCTATGATGTTTAGGGTGTTGCTAAGGTGTTGTGGTTGTTGCTAGGTGGTTGTGTGTGTGTTTAGGGTGGTTGCCAGGACAATGCTATGTAGCTGCTGCGGTGTTCAGGTGGATGCTAGTGTGTTGCTAGAGTGTTGTTAGAGTGTTCTAAGAGATTGCCATGCCAGTGCTATGATGTTCAGGTTAGTTGCTAGAGTATTGCTAAGGTGTTCTGGTGGTTGCTAGATGGTTGTGCGTGTGTTTAGGGTGGTTGCCAGGGCATTTCTATGCAGCTGCTGTGGTGTTCATGTGGATGCTAGGTTGTTGCTACGTGGTTATTAGAGTGTTCTAAGAGATTGCCAGGTCAGTGTTATTGTGTTCTGGGTAGTTGCTCGGGTATTGTTTGTTCTACCTCTAAGCAAGCACCACAAATTATTGAATTCATATTTTTATGGCACCCCCTCTGCTTGCCACAGGAGATAACCTTTCACATCTGAACAGCTTGACTACTTTAACTGGCACATGGTGCTGCAACGGTTCTTTGCGTTCAGTGACACGATCATCCCAGTGTTGAGCTAATTCCCAAAGCCACTGAAATCAATAGTTCTTATATGTCACACCTCTTAATGGTGAAATCAATGTGATATGTTTTCGTGAGCATGTTTCTGCAGCATTGAGTGGTGCTGCCAGACTGGCTGTTCTTAGACTACAACCATCAGGGTGATGGACACCTCATAGGTTCATGACCTCTCTCTCTCTCTGATAGGTCATTCCAGCACTGGCCAGCTGGACTGACCCGCAGGGGGCCGTGGGGGTGGGGGTGGAAGTGTGATGATCTTCTCAGTCTCCTTTCGTTACACCAGCGGTCAACAGCACTTTTCACATGCATCCACTGCTAACTGGAACAATCCATGCACAATGTCCTATTACTGAGAGGAAACTCTCGGTTGTGGTTACATTTATTTATTTTTTGACATATAACTACATATAATTCCCTCGAAACGCATGCTTATCTTCGACAAATATGAATACTGAATCCATTAATGAATGGGAGCAAATCCGCTATGCATGTTTTCGATGTAAAAGATCCACTGACACTACACATGTTCTCTCAAATCTGTCCTTTTCTGGTGATTACCCTGTGGCGAACAGGACGGCCGAGGGACGTGAGAGAACGGCGCGAGGCCGGTGGTGCGATTGCTAATGAGCAACACATGTGAGGCACACACCGGTCTCGCATCTCTCACGGAGGAGCGGAAGCATAAAGGAGGAGCGACGACGTTGATGATCGAGAGAGGAACAGGCCTGTATTTTAGTTGTGTTTTGTTTTTGTATTTTATTTTAGCCAGCAGTCGTCCGCGAGGGGCTGCTGGTGGTATTTTCGTTTGTTTGTTTTATTTAAATAAACTATATTTTAATTGTTCGCCGGTTCCCGCCTCCTTCTTCCCTGAACATTGCTACATACCCTCTCACAGCTTAAAGTACCACCAGGTAACTTTTGCTCTCTTTTGCACTCGGGGTCCCTCTACAGTTGGGAAACAGTATTGTCCTCTACTACTGTCGTAAACTCTGTCATCCTACATGCACGTGCATTTGTTGACAACCATGATAGCCCTGAACACTGTAGGAGGAGGTCACATGCAGGTGTTCTGCTTGAGTGTGAAATGTCTTCATCCCAGGTACAGTGGCATATATTTCAGCATGTCATATGAATATAATTTCATGGGTTTTATTTTTTTTCTTACGACAAATGATCGCGATGATCATGTCTACAAGTCAGCGTCATTATAGTAGCCTAGTCTATTGGTTTTACTGAACACAATGATAATATTAATAATCGTCCTCCTTTCTTTGTACATATTGAGTAGAGTACACTTTTTAGGTCAAACATTTGCTATTTGCATTTCATCGATTGCAAAGTTCAAATCAGAACGAGAATGCTAGCGATAGCCAACCATCAAAAACTAGAATATCGTTTACTAGCTACCAGATTGATAATTCTCTACTCTACTATCATTACTTGATTCATGAAGATAAACAGAGGATAAGATAGCTTCCGTAACATAGTGAGGCAGACAAAAAACAAAGAGATAGTATGCAAGCAATAAACTTACTAGTCCAAAAGCATGACAGCCAAGTCCGCATCGGTCGGGCACCCCTCCTCCTTCAGCTCACGCCAGCGAGAAAACGCTGGCCCAATGTTGATCATCGTTCTGCCTTTAACGCAATCACTTTCTCTTTTTCTCTTTTTGCTTTGCTCCAATAAAACCTTTGCTTTCTTGTGTTTCTGTGCTGCTTTGGCCATGACTATAACATTTGGCTCGCACGTCCGATTTTAAGGCAGTGGGGGTGGTGGTGGAAGTGACGTATATGCCGTAAAGCAGTCGAATTTTGTAGTTCTCTTTGTTCGCCGGTTACTACCCGAAACCCGAAGTTTAAAAGTACGATTAAAAACGCTACAGACCCCGTCAGGCTATGGCAGACGTGTTATTCAACCTATTGTAAGTCGATGTACCATCACAAGAGACTTAGAAATATATTATGAAGGTTGAAAAGTTACCTAGTGCTGCTTTAATGCGTGCTATCACAGAGAGTTAATGGTCCTTCCAGACACAGACTGTTGCAGACACCATCATGGTCATCTTGTCAATGGGGGGATGTGGACAGCCTGCTCTAAACTCTACTCATCTTTGCTTTTATGACACACATATTGCTAAATTAAATGTGATGGAAGTGATATGTCCAAATGAATGGCATAAAATAACAAAGTGAAATGTTTCCCAAAATAATTAATTTTATTCCGCCAGCTTTCATTGGTTAGCCAAACAGATAAACCCGCCCCAAACTTACACTATTGTTTGAAACAAACACAGCAATGTATTTCTAGTGTTTATCATTTTCAAGGGAATCAAACTCAGAAATTTTCTTTGCATTTTAAACTGGGGTAGGAGATTAAATAAAACATCTAAATGTATATATTTTTCTTTTGTCCGTTTGACCATTATATTATGTTAGAGGTAAGACAGAAGGAGAACGTGGAATAAGAGTCTTTGGAAATGAAAAAACAAACTTGGAAAAAAAAATAGTTGGATTAAAAAAAGATATTATAATGTTTTGAACAAAGTTTCTTATGCTCACCAAGGCTGCATTTATTTGATCAAAAATATTAATTATATTAATATTGTGAAATATTACAATTTAAAAAGAACTGTTTTCTTTTGTAATATATTTTAAAATGTAATTTATTACTGTGATGGCAAAGCTATATTTTCAGCATCATTACTCAATCTTCATTTTCACACGATCCTTCAGAAATCATTCTAATTTGCTTATTTGATGAGAAAGTAAGGTGAGGTCACCATACACTATTACATAGAGAAGCGTTCATCAATACTCAAAACTTTTAAAGGGTGGATATTTCACCCAAAAATGAAAATTCTGTCATTAATTATTCCCCCTCGTGTCGTTCCAAACCCGTAAAACTTTCGCTCATCTTCAGAACACAAATGTGACCCTGGACCTAACAACATCTGCTCTCGTGTCGACACAACGTGTGCGTTAAGGTGCTCTCGTGAATGCATGTTGGAGATTAATATTTTATAAACATGGTAAATTATGGGGGGGGGGTTGGTGCAAACAAAGCACTTGTGTCACTTCATAAAATTGAAGTTAAACCACTGAAGTCATGATGTCTTTACTACCTTTCTGGGGCTTGAAAGTGGTAGTTGCGTACCTGTCAATAGAAGGACAGAAAACTCAGATTTCATTAAAAAGATATTGATTTGTGTTCTGAAGATGAATGAATGTCGTATGGGTTTGGAATGACATGCGGATGAGTAATACTGTAAATGACATAATATATATATATATATATATATATATATATATATTTGGGTGAACTAACCCTACAAGAGAGAGCAGAGCATAACATAACTATATGAGAGGGCCTCAGTTAGGTACAGTACACGCCAAACTAGCTTTAAACCAAACCACCATCCTCCGTTGCAGAGCAGTCCATTTGAACCACTCTGGGAGACTCATTGTATTTCATGTGTCTAATTGTATGAGATTATGCCTGAATGAAGAGACACTCCACATGGGGCCACATGGGGGGTTCTCCATTTTCATCACAAAGCCATGGGCAACCTCCATGTGTTGTACTGATCCACTACACACACCCTCACAAACACACACAATCATTTTTCTATGGTGGAGATTAAAGTGAATTAAGTGTAGGACTTTGACTAGTGCCAGCCTGGATGTCATAACAGAGGGTTTGGCATGAGGTCCTGCTGTGCTGACTGGTCAAGCTTCAGGATTAACACACCCCAGGGGAAACATACAAGATGGTGTGAGTGATGAGGTTTTGGGAGGGATGTGAGGTGGCAGGGTAAGAGAGAGACTAATCCCACCAAATTGTAGGGCTGTCGGATGCATATTGTGCATAAAGTAGTTCCATTTAGTGATGTTTTTACTAAAACACTGAAAATGGAATTAAAGTTTTTATTTAGCCAAAATGCAAAACTGAAGATAATGTATTGGTAATTGCATTATTTGAAGAGTTTTTAATGAGGCCAGTAGGGGGTTCTCACCATGTGGGCTGTGTGGGTCCTAATGCCCCAGTATAGTGATCAAAAAGCACCTTCGGATTAGACATTAAATCGAGGTCCAGACTGTCTGTGGTCATTAAAAAAAAAGAGTAAGGATGTCCTGGCCAAATTTTCCCATTGGCTTCTGTCCATCATCATGGCTTGCTAATCATCCCCATATATGTTGATTGGCTTCATCACTCTGTCTCTTGTCCACCAATACACTGGTGTGTGATAGGCATTCTGGTGCAATATGGCTGCCGTCGCATCATCAGGGTGGACAATGCACAGTGATGGTGGTTGAGGAGTTTCCCCACACCATATGTAAAGCACTTCGAGTGCAGAGAAAAGTGCTAATTAATGTAACGAATTCTTTTTTAATTATTATTATTACAAATCCTTTATGTAATTGGATAATTGATGCTGTTCAGGGTATCATGTTCACAGGTGAAAAACCAGGCGTAGGAAAGCTCTATGGCAATGAGCCTCCTAATATTTTAACCTTAACTAAATTTACCAACTCTAACATAATTTGTGGTCATGGTGAAGTCCGTCAACATTGCTAAGGTGTTTAGTTTTAGTATCCACATTATGTGCATGAAATAGTCTCTCACAAAGTTCAAATGTGTCATCGGAGAAGCGCTAACTATTTAGGTTACTAATTTCGGCCCTCCAAAACCATTTCGGCTGAAACTATTTTTTTTTTGCTGCTATTTTTGGCAGAATATTTTCAGTTTAAAAAAATGTCAGTGCAGTCACTAGTTCCAATTTAGGCGTACATTTGCCAAAAGTATCTCTAGATAACTATACTTGCAAGTTCCACCATTATTAATATTAACAACAGCATTTCCCGAAACCACAGTTTTAACGAACATTCGCAAACGGCCTCACAAATTGTGTGGTTGTATACAGTTCACGACCTGTGGATAGAAGCAGTTTCTTTTTGTTTTGTTTGTTTTATGAGTATATTTTTTTCTCATTGTTTGATTGGTCAAAAGTTAAGACAATCCCGTCCTGTGTGTATGAAGCCAAACTGATGAACTGATAAACGGAGGGGAACCTCTTTGTAAACTGCGCTATGTGTGTTTTACGATCTGACACTAGAGCAGAAGTGTTTTTTTTAGGCTGGGAGGCTGATTAGACGAAATACAGCGCTTTTACTGTCAGCAGTTTTAAAACAGTCCTCAACATGTGTCGAGTTAAGGCGTATAATGCATTCCCCCCCGTTTTACAGCTTGAATGTCAAATAAATCTGTTTTAACACATTTGCCTAAATAAAGAAAGCTATTAAATTGAAAGGAGACCTTTTATAAATAATAATGTCTTGTTTAAGTGAGCTTGCTAGTCCAGTAGCTCAAAGTGCTTTTGGCATCTTGGCAGACTGGAAATGTAATGTTTAATTCATTCGAGTACTGCCTGAAAAGCTGCCCGCTTGCTGAATCGTCATATTCCACTGCTCCGTGTGCTCTGCGCTCTTACAGTGTGAGAGAAAGCCGTTTGTGTGTTGTTCCTGAAAGCTGAGAGACTGTACGTGTGTGAGTATAAAGGTGGAAGATGGCTCGATATCATGCATCTTTATATACTCTAATGTTTTTGTTGGCCGTTCTCCACTAAGTGTTAAATCTTAATGCACATGGGTGTGTTTGTGTGTGTATGGCCACATCACTGCTAAATGCCTGCATTAACCAGTCACTCATCCTCTCCTCTCTGCTCTTTTCTGCAGATCCCGAGTCCCAGAGGAAACGCACCGTTCAGAATGTCCTCGACCTCCGGCAGAACCTGGAAGAGACCATGACCAGCTTACGGGGGTCGCAGCTCAGCCACAGGTACAGGAGGTCACCGCCCTGCTTGCATTGGTGATGGACTGATTGTTTTGTTTTGTTTTTTGTTTTCTTTTTGGGTTAATTGTCAGGTTTTAAAACTAAAATAAGTGTTGCCAAAATATAAAAAATAAGACCACATAGTATATTAACTATTATTTTAATAATTTAAAACTTATTTGTATTGGCTAGAATGTTTTATTTTATTTTGTGTTTTTATTTTTATTTAATATTGTTTCATTTTTTTATTGTATTTTTTTATTTTTTTATTATTATTTTGTGTTTTGTTTTTGTTTTATTTTTTCAGTTTTTCTTTTTTTTTATTGCATGCTAGTAAATCACACAAATCAGGTTTTAAAACGAAGGGTTGCCAAAATGTAAAAAATAAGACATTTTAATATAATACGTATTATTGTAATAATTATACGCTATTGGTATTGGCAATAATTTTGTTTTGTGTTGTTTTTTTGTTTTGTGTTGTGTTTTTTGTGTGTGTGTGTGTGTGCGTGTGTTGTGTTTTTGTGTTTTGGTTTATTTATTTATTTTCATTTATTGTTTTCCTTTTTTTTGGGGGGGGGGGGGGGGGGTAATTGTATGCTAGTAAATCACACAAATCAGATTTTAAAGCTAAAATAAGGGTTGCCGAAATGTCAACAACAAAAAAAGTCAATATAGTATAATAACTATTATTGTAATAATTATAAGCTAATAGGTATTGGCCAGAATTGTATCTTAATGTAAACGCATTCTTTAAAAAAAAAAAAAAATCAAAATGTGGTTCAGAGGAATTTTACATGTGACCAAGTCCAAACATCACCAAAGTCAGTCAGCAGTCGTAGAATAGAGCAGCAGATGTTTCTCTGTCCTTCTCACATCAACACATCCCCTGTTGTTTCCTGCTTTTCAAGGTCCACAAACACACATTAAAAAAAAAACACAGCAAAAAGGATGGATTAGCCTCTCATCAGAAAGCCACAACTGCTAGACCTCACACAGTATGTCGGGTTAGTGTATTGATATCAGAGCTACTGGCAATGTTTGTGCTAGAGTGCTGTTTAAAGAAGCCATACGCACTCCTTCAACCAGAGGAAGTCTGATGCAGTCCTCAAGGAAGCTGTTAAGGGTTGCGTTACTCTAAACCAAGAGTTCAGCCCTGCAAACTAAACACATTATATATTGTGTAACAGCTGTCAGAGCCATGGGTTAGTGGACACAGGTATGCATTGAGCCGTGGTGCTCATTTACGGGTGATGTGAATTCAAATCCAGCGTGAGACTTTAACAGATGAACTGTGAGATCCATAAGCGTGGTGTATCTCAGCACTCTATCTTTCACTTAGGCTGAGTGTGTCTGGGTGATTTTAGTACTGCCTCCTAGTATAAAATTACTCTGCCTCAGCAGCTGTAAAGTCATTCTATTAAAACCTTAACATAATTAGGCTCATTTAATGCACATAAACACTAATGCCCCTGTAGAGAGAGAGTCTGTAATGCACTGAGCCCAAACTCTATAATAGACACTTTTCTGTTTTGTGCGGCCTTGCAGTGCTTTATGATGCATAACAATGGCTACTTTCTTGATTTGTCCTATTTTCTCTTCCTCTGATTGAAGTGTTCGCAGAAGGGCCTGTCGAAGACCGTCATTATTATTCAACACAAAAAGTCAGGCAAACTGAAGCGCCTGGCATTTTCAAAGGATAATTCACATTCACGTCAATGTAATGAAATCCAGTGTCTTCTTTTTTTGAGGACATTTTCCTCAACCTTTTGCTCTTTGTTGAAAATGTCTGCATAGATATGTGATAACCGCAAGTGTGCAGTGCATTTTGGGTATTAATGGAACGCTTTGAGTTGTTCTGTGTCGGTTGAGTTCCTGTAGATCAAACGGTAGCATTTTGTAGCGTGAACACTAGTGCATGGCGTTACATATATTCATGGGTTTGATTCCCAGGGGTTTGCATACTCTGTTAAAAAAAACTCAATAATTTGAATGCAAAGTAGGCTACTGCATAAAAGCATCTGCCAAAAACATAAATGTAAATGCTAATTATGATTTTATAACCTAGAATTAAGCATAGACTTAGCATTCCCAAAGGTAGTTCCTCGGCTGGTGCAGAACCAACCCAGAAGTTTGTAATATTTCAACATATAGCTATTGGTCCATTGATAAATCACTGAAGCCGATATATCGGCCAATATTTGATATTTTTATTTATCAGCATTGACCGATACATTTTCCTGTTTGGCTGAGAAGTGTCAAAAGTGGGACTTTTATTTTGACAGTGTTGGTACTTTTGTTTTGAATGTCAGTGCTAATCCATGAATTCCTGTTCTCTGACTTTATTAGTTTACTGTCTTTGTTGAACAGTTTTGTCTATTAAATTATTTGATAGAAATGTTAAATAAAGACAGTAAACAATATATGAAAAAAAAATAGTTATAGAAAGGCAAACGCTATAATCCTATCTCTATCCTATTATACTGTCGGCACTCAAATAATACACATTTATATAATTTAAACAAGTCTTTGAATGTCTAATTTAATATTTATTTCTATTATCTATTATTTTCTAATATTTAATTATTATTTATTTCAAACTAAAATTACTTTATAAATAAAGTAGTTGTAGCCTGCATAAAAACATTTTGTGTGTGTCAGTCAGTCCTTGAAACATAGTGGATTTTGCTGCATAACTAAAAGTTTGATAGTGATCCCATCTTGAAAAATATGATTTAGACACATTTACAGCTCTAACAACCCAAATATATATATATAGAATTAGCCTAGTAGAAATAATGTTCTGTGGTAATTGACAGCATGCCATAGATTGAACTTGTTTTGAACCAGAAACATTATATTCAATTTGAGAGAACTTTGTCCCATTGCTTTGTATACTTTAAAAGTTGAGCTAAAGGACAGCAGGAAATAATCTCCATCCATCCGCTGGGCTTAAAAGTATTAAAACCAAACCTGGACACCTGGAAACTAAATAAGAGCATTAAAATCATTGCGGGCAGGCACACAGCTCAGGAGGATATGAGTTTATCCAGATGAGGGCTTTAGTGAGGACGGGATGGGTGGCTGTTGAATCGGCAGAAGGTCAGCCAGTTCCTCCAGCTGCCCAAACTGTGACCTATTATTTCAATATCAGAAAAAAGACACCCAAGGGGTCAATGTGTGTGTGATTGACTTCCTGTAGAAAGCTTAAGCGGCATGTACACCAGCCATGAAGGAAATTACACATCCTCAGACATGTTTTACCTTTAAATTCTCCTGTGTCCACACATATGATGGATCACTTACCAGAGACTACATAGACACATCCACAAAATGTGTAAGACTGAGATGAGTCTTGCGATGTGTTGATGAAACGGGTGCGCTTGATAAGCTGACAGTTATATCTGGCATGACGAATGAGTTTGCCTGCACTCTCAGAAATGTCTCTGTGGAGTTAAAGGGGTTTTCTCACATTAATTCCAGGCTGGAAACCTGTCTAGCCAGGGTTCAAAATTAGCTTTTTTGGCACACCTGCCAGTATTGGGTGAATTGAGAAAACGAGTGACATCAGATACTTTTGGAACTTTTGGTATGTCATTTGACATTCTTTCATCACTTACTATATGTTGGCAAGGATTGGAGTTTTATAAAATTCAAATTTTTTGAAGTAATAATAATAATAATAATAATTCATTACATTTATATAGCGCTTTTCTCTGCACTCAAAGTGCTCTACATAGAAGGGGGAATCTCCTCAACCACCACCAATGTGCAGCATCCTCCTGGATGATGCGACGGTAGCCATATTGCGCCAGAACGCCCACCACACACCAGCTTACTGGTGGAGAGGAGACAAAGTGATAAAGCCAATTGGTGTATATATATATATGGGTATTATTAGGAGGCCATGATGGACAGAGGCCACTGGGCAAATTTGGCCAGGACACCGGGGTTACACCCCTACTCTTTCGAAAGTCATCCTGAGATTTTTTGTGACCACAGAGAGTCAGGACCTCGGTTTAACGTCTCATCCAAAGGACGGTGCTCTTTGACAGTATAGTGTCCCCGTTACTATACTGGGGCGTTAGGAGCCACACAGACCACAGGGTGAGCGCCCCCTGCTGGCCTCACTAACACCTCTTCCAGCAGCGACCTGGTTTTCACAGAGGGTCTCCCATCCAGGTACTAACCAGGCTCAGCCCTGCTTAGCTTCAGTCGGTGACCAGTCTTGGGCTACAGGGTGATATGGCTGCTGGCCAAGTAACATGTTTGACTAAAAAACATTTAGTCAGACATACTAGTCCAGCAGTACATGAATGCAACATTAGGCCATTAATGTCAAAATTAGGAATTTTTTCAAAGTCTTTGAAGGTGTGGTCACATTTACCGGTGTTTGGCAAGTTTTAATGGACGAAAGCCAGTCATTACAATCCATACTATTCGTTCGGTTCACATGACGTCACTGTAGCTTTGAGCCACCATCTTGACGATCGACGGTCTCAGTAGGCTAATGTCTGCAATATGTTGTGCAGGAGCTGCAACAACAGCCGAAAGAGGAACCCCGAACTGGTGTTTTATTCTATTCCAAAAGAAAAGGATAGAATAAATGTCTCATATTGTATGAATGTCTCATATTGTATCATGTCTCATCTTTCTGTGTGCACACATCCGGCCCGAAGCGTGCAGCCATGGACCCCTATACAGCACGCGAGTCACGTTAATGAATTGAGCTCTGTTTTGTGTCTGAATGGACAAATACATACAACATTATGTTTAAATGTCCGTTTTGGAGAGTATTCACGTTAAATATGCCGGTTATGTCTTAAACAGAGTTGCCATCCAGTCGGGAGAGAGAGAGAGAGAGAGAGAGAGAGAGAGAGAGAGAGAGAGAGAGAGAGAGAGGAAAATAAACAAGCATGCAAAATGAAATTATCGCGGCCGGAAAAATGACCGAGCTCATTTTTTTTATTGTGCGATTAATTGATTTATTGACTATCGCGACAGGCATAATCCAGATTAATGACAGCTAGCTTTTACCCATATCAGCCACAGCATATTGATACGCGTCTGTACTCTTGAAAGCCTTCAAGCGATCCCCACTGTTTTGGGAGGGGTTATGCACAAGATATATATGTATATATGTATATATATCTATATATCTATATATATATATCGGAAGGCAAATTGGGGCAAGTCTGGGGCAGATAATAAAGGACAAAAGAAAACCGGGGGTAACAAATAAGGATCGGAGCCTAAAATTACAATTTTATCCATGTATCTCTGTTTTTCCCTCTCATTCAAATGGGCAGCTTGGGCGGCAATGCCGGGCGAGATCGGTCGTCAATATGGTGCCGTTCTATTTCTAGTGACGTAGGTGGCATCTATGAATAGGGGATATCGCAGAAAATGGCTTGGTTTGAAAGCTATATCTGTGTGAGCTGTGTAGACAATAGACAATTTACCTTTTTTGCCCTCAAAATGTAGTAACTACTAATGTAATGCATTACTTTTAAATTTACAAGTTATTTTTTGTTTTCCCATACTGACTGACAGCTCTCTTGTCCTCTTGTTGAACATGAGGTAAACATCACATTTTGTTGTATTTAATGATGAAGAAAAAAAATGTTAAACTTTCTTCCTCTGTGATCCAGAATGACTAAAGTTTCGTTTGAGCTGCGCCCTCTACTGTACATGCGTGGATTTACATTTCCTTCAGCTTTATTTATTTCACTTTTGGTGTGAAAGTGCCTTTACGTGTTTTTGTTATTTAAAAACAAACAATAAAAAAGAGAAAAAGTAATGCAAAAGTAATGTAATGCCATACTTTCCATTAAAAGTAATTACTTTTGAATGTAACTTACCCCAACACTGGTCAAACGCTATGCTTCTGTTAAGAAAATAAAGATGTACCCACCTTGTCTTGTTGTTGTCTTTCAGCTGTATTGAGAGCAGCATGTACTACGACAGTGATGAGACTAACGCCCGCAGCTTGTCCAACCGTTCCTCTCCTCTCTCCTGGCGCCATGGCCAGTCCAGCCCTCGTCTGCAAGCGGGTGACGCCCCCTCCTCCGGGGTCACGGCCCACTCCATGCCCACCCGAGCGTCCACACAGATCAGCCACCTGCAGCGCATCCATCTCATCCAGGGCCTGGACGCCGCAGACGATGACCTGGCTGACCTCAAGTCTGCTTACCTCATCGACAGCAACCTGACGGGCAAAATACAACCAGAAGATGATGACGATGATGATGACGTCGATGATGATGATGACCTAGCCAATGGGTGAGTGTTTGTCCCTTTTTTACTGCTTGCTGATATTACAGAAATATATAACAAATGTTTGATAGATCACATTTCATTGTTCATAAATTATTACAATTTAATTTGTAAAATACCGTTTAAAAGTTTGGGGTCAATATGATATATGAAGCTGTTTTTAACATTGATAATAATAAGAAACGTTTCTTGAGCATCAAATCGTCAAATTAGAATGAAGGATCATGTGACACTTAAGACTGTAGTAATAATGCTGAAAATGCAGCTTTGATCACTGGGAAAAATTACATGTATAATGTATTCCACTGAAAACAGTTATTTCAAAGTGTAATAATTCACAATATACTGTAATAATATTACAGTTTTACTGTATTTTTGATCAAAGAAATGTAATATAAGAGATTCCTTTCAACATTAAAACATATGATCCCCAAACTTTTGAAAGTAGTATTTTTTATGATTTATTTAACATTTTATAAGAGAGATTGACAGATAGATAGACAGATAGACAGATAGATGGATGGATGGATGGATGGACGGATGGACAGACAGATAGATAGAAATTGTAATAATTTTATATTAATGTTATACTTATAATATAAATAGTGTCTAATAAAAGCTACACAATTATAAAGATTATCAATGTTTAACAAATGAAGGTCTTCTTAGCAATGATTAAGGGCTATTACTCTCACACGAGCCACGTTTTGAGCGATTTCATTGGCTGATTTATTGTCAGCCTGAGGCCTCCCAAAGAGCAATCTAGATGAAGGTCTCTTCTGGAGACATATGTGCCATCTTCAGGTCCCCATCAGAGCTGGCTGTGTCGCCCGGGGGTCCGCTAGCAGTGCCGGCTCTCACACCTGATGTTGCTGAACGCAGCAGTCCTTCTGCGAGCTGAAGCTGTGCGGACGGCTCATTGTTGGAGATGCAGTGTTGAATGCGTGTGTGTGCGTTTAAGTGTGAACACAAAACTAGGAAATTACAGAGGAAACGAGATGTGCTTGCTTAAGCTGTCAGCCAAGCTTTGATGTTGCTTAACCTCTCTTAACCTCCGCTGTTGGTTTAGTCTGATGGGGAAACGCCGTCAACAGCCACTGAGCCACTGCGCAGTGAGAAAGTTCATGATCCAGAACACATATCTGAAAGTACTTCACCTTGAGTTTGACACCAGATCAAATAAGTATTCTGCTTCAGCTGATGACAATCTAAAATAACACTCATGAAATCATCCAAAGTTGCGAATTTATTTGCATAAAACGTTTCCATCCATGCAGTGAGTTGAAGAGAACAAAATCGCCACTTCTTAATAAACTGGTGAAGTTGCTGCAGTAGGAGAAGCCACTATATGTAATAATTTTCGTACATAAAATATACCACTCCTCAGAGCGCACAGACGAAACTCAACAAACACGGTAATGTTAACTTGCTTTCTGAGCTGATGCACATTTCAGAATGATCATAACATTTCTACCATAAAGACTCAGAAGGATTCTCGAATAAGCAGATTTCATTTTGTGAAGGGACTGTACAGACAAAATTAAAGGTAGATGCTCGACAAGCTCGGTCTCGGAGTTCTTTGGCGTAGGCCCCGTCCTCCGTCCGGGTCTGAAGGTTTAGCTTGTTGGTCCTGCCTGATGTTAGAGGCAGGGGCGGAGCCTACCCCCTGACGAGTGGACGGGAGCCATTTTGGTGGTGGTGGGGAGGATGGGGAAAACTTTGCTACGACACCTGCGGGCAACAACATGGAACGGTAGGATCAGTCTTTTATATTCGATGTCGAGCTGTGATTGGTAGCGCGGAATTATAAGTTAATGACGTGGCAGTGGAGTCTTTCTGGTAGAACTTACGCTTATACTTTTTTGATGCACATCGAAAAAATGTATTCCGTGAATGTTTTTCCATCGTAGATTATGCGCATGTTTTCTTCTCGGATACATTATTTTTATCTGACTCAATTGAGCGCATATGTTTTTAATGTGCATTTTTTTGAATTTCGAATCTTGGTGTTTCAACCCAGCGTTTTTTTATGCAAGATCTCAAAATGTGCATAGAAATAGCTGAATGGAAGCATATAGCTAGTGAGTCTTCATCCATTTTTTTTTCCAGCAGAAATGTGCAGTGATACAATACAGCAGCCAATCAGAAGACATTTGATAATAGCTTGTGTTCATTTACGGATTTTGGACATTTCCTCTTTCCTCCAGCACAATGCAGAAATGCACACCAGCAGTAGGGCTGGGTAAAAATATTGATTGTCGAATTTGAATGATCTCGATGTTATTTCTTAATATCCCAAATATGATCTTTTGCATTATTCCTGTTGTCAGTCGCTGTCAGTTGTAGTCTGTATTGAATGTGAAACATACCGACGAAATATACTGGGCTGCGGCTGGTTAGGACAAAACTTTTTTTAAAACAAATATGTTTTATAGGAGGAGATTATGTCCCACTTGGTTAGAAAATGTCGTATGATTCAGTGACATGAAGCAATTGTCTTCTTTCTAGTCCTAGACGAAGCTGAAATGAGATTTACTTCCCTGAATGAGGTCAATGTTGCAGTATTTCTGTGCATTTTCCTTCCTTTATCAGTGCCAGATGTTCGACCTGATCTAGAGGTTTATATTTGTCTTTGTCTGGTTTGTCCTCTTCTTGCTTGACTAGTTTTGGGTGACCAGCTGATTTGTATTAGTTTGTGCACCGCTGTCCCTCTGGGAGGCGTGCTGAGATCTGTGCTGAGTTGCCAAGGTGACTGAGTGCACAGACAGGCCATGAATGTTATCAGCTCATCACAGCACACACAGAAAGCATTAACACTTAATGTACCAAACTACACCCTGGTGTGTGCCATCATTTGACCTCACATGATGCATGCAAAATTACATTTATGTCATTTTATTAGGTCTTCAAAATGTGATTTTTCCATGTGATTAAGGATCGCTGTCGGGCGGAAAACTTGTATATCCATATTTTGACATTTTTATTTCTTTTTCATAAATCATTAATGTTGGTCAGCCTTCGCGCCTTTCTGTGGGTTTTGCAAAAAAGTAGGCAATAAAAAGTATTAAAATAAGCTTGTGTCTAAAACTTGTAACTCCATTGGATCCTCAAACTGTCAGTCAAACCTCATAACTCCGCCCACCTTGTTCGTGAATGAAGTGCCAATATGAAATTAAATAGGCAAATAAAGAAGGGTCTATGACTGGATCATGATTATTATGTTTCTAGCATGTTATAGGTTTGGGAAAAGTTTTTCTAACCCTAATTGATGGAGTGTGTAGCTTATCTTTTCTTAAAAAAACATGTACAGTAGGCCATAGTCCAGGATGACAATGTCAAAATTCATCAGGCTCAAATTGGGAAAGAATGGCTGGAAGCGAACATAAAGAATAATGTTCACAGTCCAGACCTTAAATTCAATGAAAGTCTTTGGGATGTGCTGGAAGAGACTTTACAGATTGCTGGACTCTTGCATTGTCAATACAAGATCTTGACCCAAAAATGATGCACTTCTTGATGTGTTGTGATGTTACTTTTTATCAAGATGTGCATCCATTTAAAGACTAAAGATGTACTTGAGGAGTGGAGAAGAGTGTCTTAGTGTCATTTGTCATCGAGTCACAGCCAAAACTGTCTCTAATCGGCTTCATCTTTAATAACATGAGATTCTGGCCAAATTAAAGGAAAAAAAATCGATTAACTGCATAGCTACAGTAAACTTTATAACCTGTAAGTTGATGAAAGCATTATGTGATGTCTCAGATGCGGCTGTTCTACTGATGGACAAAACACGAATGTCCAAATTTCTCAGAAATTTGCTGGTCCAAAACCTTGTAATTCCATTTGAAGCTTAACATGTTAATAATTAGGGATGCACGATATATTGGCCACCATATCGGTATTGGCCGATATAGGTTCATTACAAATCATCATTATAGTTATCGACCCGCTATGAAAATTTGGCCGATATATTAAAGCCATTATAAATAATGGATTATTTCCTTGTGTTGAGACTTCAGATGCGCACTGTTTGCCATGATGGTTTTAAACTGCTTGAAATATGATTGCATTCACTTCAAAAAAGGTGTGCTTGGGACATGGGTTTTAATGAACATTTTAATGAGGAAACTTTTGTTTATGTAATCAGGCTGGCAAAAATTATCTAAAATTTTTGATTGACATTTATCGCCAATATATTGATTATCGGCTTTCAAATATCAACTTTGAAAACTTTGAGTGTTTAATCGTTTACATTTTTTTGGAGATACAAGGTTTCCTAGGACGTTATTAGACATATATACTTATAATAAACAGCCGGTTTATACTTTTGAATGCCTTTGAGTTAGATCAATTAAATGCAGCTACTCAAAATTAAACACTAACATCTGAATATACAGGTCCTTCTCAAAAAATTAGCATATTGTGATAAAGTTCATCATTTTCCATAATGTAATAAGAATTAAACTTTCATATATTTTAGATTCATTGCACACCAACTGAAATATTTCAGGTCTTTTGTTTTAATACTGATGATTTTGGCATACAGCTCATGAAAACCCAAAATTCCTGTCTCAAAAAATTAGCATTTTTCATCCGACCAATAAAAGTAGTGTTTTTAATACAAAAAAAATTAGCCAACCTTCAAATAATTATGTTCAGTTATGCACTCAATACTTGGTCGGGAATCCTTTTGCAGAAATGACTGCTTCAATGCGGCGTGGCATGGAGGCAATCAGCCTGTGGCACTGCTGAGGTGTTCTGGAGGCCCAGGATGCTTCGAGAGCGGCCTTAAGCTCATCCAGAGTGTTGGGTCTTGCGTCTCTCAACTTTGTCTTCACAATATCCCACAGATTCTCTATGGGGTTCAGGTCAGGAGAGTTGGCAGGCCAATTGAGCACAGTAATATCATGGTCAGTAAACCATTTACCAGTGGTTTTGGCACTGTGAGCAGGTGCCAGGTCGTGCTTAAAAATGAAATCTTCATCTCCATAAAGCTTTTCAGCAGGTGGAAGCATGAAGTGCTCCAAAATCTCCTGATAGCAAGCTGCACTGACCCTACCCTTGATTAAACACAGTGGACCAACACCAGCAGCTGACATGGCACCCCAGACCATCACTGACTGTGGGTACTTGACACTGGACTTCAGGCTTTTTGGCATTTCCTTCTCCCCAGTCTTCCTCCAGACTCTGGCACCTTGATTTCCGAATGACATGCAACCACTGAGCAACAGTCCAGTGCTGCTTCTCTGTAGCCCAGGTCAGGCGCTTCTGCCGCTGTTTCTGGTTCAAAAGTGGCTTGACCTGGGGAATGCGCCACCTGTAGCCCATTTCCTGCACACGCCTCTGCACAGTGGCTCTGGATGTTTCTACTCCAGACTCAGTCCACTGCTTCCGCAGGTCCCCCAAGGTCTGGAATCGGTCCTTCTCCACAATCTTCCTCAGGGTCCGGTCACCTCTTCAACGTTTTTTGCCACACTTTTTCCTTCCCACAGACTTCCCACTGAGGTGCCTTGATACAGCACTCTGGGAACAGCCTATTTGTTCAGAAATGTCTTACCCTCTTGCTTGAGGGTGTCAATGATGGCCTTCTGGACAGCAGTCAGGTCGGCAGTCTTACCCATGATTGCAGTTTTGAGTAATGAAACAGGCTGGGAGTTTTTAAAAGCCTCAGGAAGCCCCTTTTGCAGGTGTTTAGAGTTAATTAGTTGATTCAGATGATTAGGTTAATAGCTCGTTTAGAGAACCTTTTCATGATATGCTATTTTTTTGAGACAGGAATTTTGGGTTTTCATGAGCTGTATGCCAAAATCATCAGTATTAAAACAATAAAGCACCTGAAATATTTCAGTTGATGTGCAATGAATCTAAAACATATGAAAGTTTAATTTTTATCATTACATTATGGAAAATAATGAACTTTATCACAATATGTTACATTTTTGAGAAGGACCTGTATATAGCTTAAATTGTGACGTTTCTTTAAGCTGTGCAGGAGCTTGGTTATCTAAACCCGTTCTGATAGCTCCTCCCCAGGTGTGTGTGTTGCCATGGAAACAGAGTTATTTTTAAATAGTTCTGTTTCATATAATCTTCTTTTAGTCGTCTTCTGTCGGCTCAGCATATTACTGTAATGAGATTAATGCAGTGGATGATGGCCATCAGGATTAATGAACATGAAATTGGCATAAGTGGTGTTCTGAGTGGTTGTTAGTGCGTTACTATATTGAAAATAACTACATGTTGAAATGTTGATAATATAATGACACATGAAAGTGTATGATCATATATAAAGCCACAATATCAACTTCATATATTTAATATATATTTTAAAAAAAATCAATTTCCTGAAATTTAGGAGGTTTTGGGCATTCAAGGTTTCCGTGTCATGAGGTTGAGGAACGAACCCAAACACAGACACTAAACGTTTATTCAGACACAAACAGAAAACAAAAACCCACGAGGGGGCAAAACAGGACTGGAGCAGTATACAACTAGACTAAGACACGATGACAAACAAAGACTCTGACTTGACAAGAAGCAAACTCACAATTCTAATAGAACAGGTCTTCAGATTACATACTCACAGGGATATACACGCAAAGTTAGACAATGTACCGACACAGGAAGAAGCTGAGTAGACAAGGACAGGTGAAACTGACTAGACAATAATGACAAGACGGGGATAACAAGGGGGCAGGGCAACGTAACGAGACAACACAAGCACATGGCCCAAACAATTGACCATGCGCTTGTACACAAAACATGGGTCTGCCATGATCCTGCCACAAGACTGGAGAAATCAAAGACATGATGGCAGAATCATGACATTCCGCCCAGCAGCGATATCCTACAAACAGAGACTTCAATTCATGAACATTTCCCCGGTTTATTATCAGATCCTAAAATGTACATCCCTTGGACCAAGTTGTCCACAAAACAGCAATGTGATTATCCTATTTGCAATGCAATTAGACCCCCAAATATGCAGGGGTATAGATAGCAATCTGACATCGACCAGTCAGTCACAGTGTGAGTGGAATTAATCTTTCAAATGTCACAGAGAAAGAGCTTTAATAAAAGTATTGTGTTAATCTAGTGAGATCATATACCTAGACAACATTTTAGGCCACATATATTTTAGTTACTCTTTGCAGGCTTTCTGCCAGGCCAAATCGCCAGGTATCGGGAGAGTTTAAGCTGGGATGTGTAGGTTGTGCGGCAACACGTACATTAAAACTATTATAAGGAAATGTATGTTTTTTAAAGGGGAACCGCATCTCATTTGACTTACTATGGAGTTGGTTTACTCTCCTTCTGTGAATACACATATTCTTTACATGAGTGTTGCCGTGAATCGCTTTCTCGCTGATATACCCGATGATTTTGGATTTACTTATGTAAAATACAATTTATCATCATGAAAAAAAAAAAACAATATTAATAATAATTTGAAAGCACAAGTTTTTTTGTCAGGTTGGTAATGTTGTAATGCTAAATATAATGGTAGAATTGTGTCTACATGACCTGATGTGTCATCCACCAATCAGAGAGGTTCCCGGATCTCAGTGGGTTTTTTGATTGGATAAAATTAATGGAGAGAATGTAGTGTTTTTTCGTGGGGGCTCGGCACCTATGCTGCCTAATTTCATTATGTTTCCTTCCAATATAAAGTACATTATTTTGTCCTAAATCTAAGGGACATTCTTTTTGGGCATCCCTCACAGGGAAGGCCATCCCAGAATGTATTAGCTTAAGTCACCATGACATCAAAATGGATAAATTCTTTTTATTTTTTTATTTCAGGTATTTATTATAAATCATTTATCCGTACACATCATTATTTTTCAACATCCCTTCCCTGTTGCAGCATCTCTTCTCTTCTCTGATGATGTGTTTACTGGCGTGAGGGCGGGGCAACCTGTCACTCATAGTAGATCCACCAATAGCAAACCACAGCCATCCAATCAATTCCACATGGACAAAATCAAGTCCCCCCTACATTTGTTCTTGTTTGAGAAGCGTTTCACTCGTACTGTATATACATCACAACAGGGAAGAAAAAAACTCTCAACTTCTGTTTCATGCTGGACAAGTTGAGAGAAAAGCTTCTAAGATTCTAAATATAAATAATTATATTTCATTCTGTTCAGAAAAGTCCTGCTTAATAGTACTAAAATACATTTAAAATTGTGGATTTGACCCAATTCCGAGTGTTTTTTAAGTTTGATGCAGTGATATAGATAAATCACATTGTTAGCTTAGCAGCATGCTAACATCAAACTGAATGATGAATTAAATCAATTATGAGTTTTCATATTTCATATTATATACAGTCACTATTTGTGTCGCATGCAGAGTTGCGGCGGCCTACTGTATGTAGTGTGTTCCAAATCAATTGTTTATGAAGTTCCCTTTCAGGAGGCGGGTCACTAGGTTTTGGAGCTGAGAGGTGTCACAGAGAGATTTGTGACCCTTATAAGATGTTGTTTATATTGGGTTCCTGTTACACGGTGCTCAATAGCCTCATAGTGGCCTGGAACGACAGCGTCCCACATACGCTGGACAGGGGTCATAACTCTACCACCCCTAGACCTCCACACGGGCTCCAGTGTGTGTCCATGACAAAGGACTGCACACATAAGCGTTCCTCTCAAATCGAGACCTGAGAGTTTATGGTAAACTAACCCCAGGCGTTTGGGGGACATAAAGATGCCATATTCTTAAATTGCTCTCGCCTCATTTTCATTTCATTACTCCACAAAACATGAGCTGTTCAGGCAGATAATATCAAATATGGCTGCAGCTATAATTTAGGCACGTATGATGTGTCGTGGGGGGACGTGTTTTAGAGCAGCAGGGGGTCCCTCATATGTGTCCATGCTCACTGATGCAGGCCAGGGAATTCTGGCGCCACCGTGTGCAGCTCTCGCCTGTTGCTATAGCAACTCCGACCCACAAAGCTTTCGTCAGAGCCGTGTGTTGGTTTTGAACTAGACAAAGACAGCTTGTAGGAGAGAGTGTGGGAGTGTGTGTGTGTGTATTTAGGTCAGTGGTTTTAAGTGGGAACAGCCATTGTTGTGACAAACCTATCAAGGGTCCTTGTTTCAATTAACTCTAATTTTCAGTAAATTAACGCTGTTCACTATTAAGTTAAAAACAGCATCTTGACATGCAGTGGTTTTTCAAGTACTTCCACTAGAGCTGCCCGATTAATCGCTAAAATATCTCAATTCAAACACCCACGCAACCTTATTTCTAAATGACGAAGATTCTCCTGTGTCTATTAAATCACACCTGAACGTTCAGATCTGTGTTTGCGATGCCGCTGAGCCAGAGAGAGCAGTTGTCATCTATATAAGTATGAAACTGCTTCACAAACTGTCTTTTCAACCACTCAGTATCTTTAGTTATGTGTTACAAATATTCATGTGATCACAGAAGAAACGGGATAACCTTTCACAGGTGAGAATGTGTTAGTTTGTGTTAATATCACAGCTTTTGGTACTTTTCAATGTTTTTACTTTTTCTATGGTAACTTTTTTAATGTTGTGATATCTGATGGCTTTGTCATGTTGTATAGTGTTAGTTTAGCAAAATCATCTGCTGCATTCATATATAGATATTTATACATGTGTCTAACTAGAGTTGAACACTTGTTTTCAAATGTTCACGGATCATATTTGACTGTTAGAATATGGAGTACTAGCGGCCAATAAAATCAGCCACTAATAAGGAATCTATGTATAGATATCTATGCGCTTAAACCAATCAATGAGGCGAATTCGCATAAAACTTAACAACAAAATCTGCATGGGTCATTTTTTCTCTCTCACATGAAATTCCAGATCTTGTGGGTCCCTGTTCAAATAACGTCTCGGTTACATATGGTAACCCTCGTTCCCTGAGGGAGGGAACGGAGACGTAGGTCATGACTGACCAATAGGAATCTCGCTAGAGAGGCCAATCTACTTCGAGTGAAACTAAAACAGGCCAATGCACATTGGCGTGCAATCATTTGCATCAGCTGCGCGACCTCGTTAGCGCGGGTATTTAACAAGCAGCTGAGCAATTGCACAGTTAGTTTTTTGCTGAGGAGCCAAGCCTGAGAAGCTGGCCGCCCCGGCGGGCGGCAGCAGATGTGGCGACGGGACCTACGTCTCCGTTCCCTCCCTCAGGGAACGAGGGTTACCATATGTAACCGAGACGTTCCCTATCGGTCAGTCACTACGACGTAGGTCATGACTGACCAATAGGAATCCCTACCAAAGCGCCACAGCTGCTGCACCCCATCCAGCGCCCCCGTGCAAGCCTCTACACCTTCTTGCCTGGAAGGACGATAGGAGGAGGCCTACACAGAGAGTTTGACACTGTTGTTCCGTGATAACCCATACAGTGACATATTGGATAACACTGGGAAAGCGTGCCTTTCCTGTTTAGGAAGGAACGCTGCGGAAGCCACTTCTTCAAAGAGTTACGTGGAAATACATATGGACTAACCCGAAGGCTGTACTGCATATGAAATAATGGGTGACTTAGCCCAAGGGAAAGACACGGGCTTCCGATAGGAGCATCCGTGGAATATATACACATATGGGATCCCCGTAGGGTCACACATATGGAACCCAGCCCAGATCCGGTTCTCAAGGATTCAACGGATAAGGGCCTGGCGCCGGACGCTCCGCCAAGTCCGGGCCGAGGGGTTTTGGAGGACTCGACAGGTTTTTCACTCTGGAGCAATAAGGGTGCACAGTAGGGTGCAGCAAGCCGACAGAGCCAGACCTCTCAGTGCTTCTACCCGTTTAGGGTGAGAACACGGGAGGAGACCGGCTCTACACGTAGGCTATAGTATCTAGCGAACGTGTTAGGTGTCGCCCAGCCCGCAGCTCTACAGATATCTGTTAGCGAGGAGCCACGTGCCAGCGCCCAGGAGGATGCAACGCCTCTCGTAGAGTGTGCATGCAACCTAAGCGGGCAGGGCACGCCCTGTGCTTGGTAAGCCAAGGCGATGGCATCCACTATCCAGTGGGCCAACCTCTGCTTGGAGACAGCCTTTCCCTTCTGCTGGCTTCCGTAACAGACAAAGAACTGATCTGAGGTCCTGATGCTTTGAGTTCTGTCCACGTACATACGCAGAGCGCGAACGGGACAGAGCAAAGCCAGGGCTGGGTCTGCCTCCTCCAAGGGCAGCGCTTGCAGGTTCACTACCTGGTCTTTGAGGGAGTGGTAGGAACCTTGGGCACATAGCCAGGCCGGGGTCTTAGTACCACGTGGCCGTCACCCGGCCCGAACTCTAGGCACGATTCGTCGACCGAAAATGCATGCAGGTCTCCTACCCTCTTGACAGAGGCCAATGCAACCAGTAGCAAAGTCTTCATGGAAAGAAGCTTTAAGTCTACTGATTGCAGAGGCTCAAAGGAAACATCCTGAAGTGCTCGAAGCACCAGGGAAAGATCCCAATAGGGTATGGAGGGGGGTCGAGGAGGATTTAATCGTCTCGCCCCCCTAAGAAACCTGACGACCAGGTCGTGCTTTCCAACTGTTTTGCCATCTATGTGGTCATGATAAGCAGAAATAGCGGCAGCATGTACTTTGAGGGTGGAAGGGGACAGTCTACGCTCCAACCCCTGCTGCAAGAAGGAAAGCACAGACCCTATCGAACATCTTCGGGGGTCTTCTCGGCGAGAAGAACACCACTCGACGAACAGGTTCCACTTCAGGGCGTAAACACGTCTCGTGGACGGCGCCCGTGCTGAAGTGATGGTGTTAAGTACCTCTGGGGGTAAGTCACCTAGAACCTCCGCGTCCCGAGGGACCAGACATGGAGTTTCCAGAGGTCTGGGCGCGGGTGCCATAGGGTGCCCCGTCTCTGAGTCAGGAGGTCCTTCCTCAGAGGAATGGGCCAGGGAGGGACTGTCGCGAGGAGCATGAGTTCCGGGAACCAAGTCCGGGTGGGCCAATAGGGAGCCACCATAAGGACCTGCTCCTCGTCCTCCCTGACTTTGCACAGTGTCTGTGCAAGTAGGCTCACTGGGGGAAACGCATATTTGCGGAGGCCCCGGGGCCAGCTGTGTGCCAGTGCGTCCGTGCCGAGTGTTCCCTCGGTCAGGGAGTAAAACAGCTGGCAATGGGAGGTCTCTGAGGAGGCAAACAGGTCTACCTGAGCCTCTCCGAACTCTCTCCAGATCAGCTGAACCACCTGGGGGTGGAGTCGCCACTCTCCCGGAAGCACAGCTCGTGATAGCTCGTCGGCCACACGGTTGAGCACGCCGGGGACATACATGGCTCGAAGCGACCTCAGATGCTTCTGACTCCAGAGGAGGAGATGGCGGGCGAGTTGCGACATGCGACGGGAGCGTAGACCACCTTGTCGGTTGATGTACGCAACGGTCGCAGTGTTGTCCGTGCGGACCAGTACGTCCCTGCCCCGTAGCGGCCTTTTCAAGCGGCTCAGAGCGAGATGTACTGCTAGCAACTCGAGGCAATTCATGTGCCAATGCAGTTGGGGAGCCGTCCACACCCCTGACACTGCATGCCCGTTGTACGTGGCACCCCAGCCGGTGGCAGGGGCATCTGTGAATACCACAGCATGCCTGGAGACCTGTTCCAAGGGGACTCCTGCCCGGAGGAACGAAAGGTCTGACCACGGGCTGAAGGTCTGACGGCAGGCCGGTGTGATTGCCACCCGGTGAGTGCCGTGATGCCACGCCCATCTCGGGACTCGGCCGTGAAGCCAGTGCTGAAGCGGTCTCATATGAAGCAAGCCGAGCGGGGTTACCGCTGCTGCCGCTGCCATATGCCCCAGGAGCCTCTGAAAAAAATTTCAGTGGGACCGCCGTCCTGCCTTTGAACGTGTTCAAGCAGTTCAGCACCGACTGAGCACGCTGCTCTGTGAGGCGCGCTGTCTGAGCGACCGAATCCAACTCCATACCGAGAAAAGAGATCCTCTGCACAGGGGAGAGTTTGCTCTTTTCCCAGTTGACCTGAAGACCCAACTGGCTGAGGTGCCTGAGCACGAGGTCCCTGTGTTCGCACAGCTGATCTCGAGAGTGTGCTAGTATGAGCCAGTCGTCGAGATAGTTGAGGATGCGAACGCCCTGTTCTCTCATGGGAACAAGGGCCCCCTCCGTGACTTTCGTGAAGACACGGGGGGACAGGGACAGCCCGAAGGGTAGGACTTTGTACTGATATGCTCGACCCTCGAACGCAAAGCGCAGGAACGGCCTGTGTCGAGGAAGAATCGAGACATGAAAGTACGCGTCTTTCAGGTCGATCGCTGCAAACCAATCTTGGGGACGGATGCATTCGAAAATGCGTTTCTGCGTGAGCATTTTGAACGGTAGCTTGTGGAGGCTCCGATTCAAAACTCGCAGATCCAAGATCGGTCGTAACCCACCACCTTTCTTGGGTACAATGAAGTAGGGACAGTAGTGCCCTGACCTCATATCGGCTGGAGGGACCGGCTCTATCGCGTCCTTCGCCAGTAGGACTGCGATCTCCGCACACAAGACATGGGCATCGGCTGCTCTCACTGTAGTGGAGTGGATGGCCCGAAACTTGGGGGGACGCCGGGCGAACTGAATCGCATAGCCGAGCCTGATGGTCCGAATGACCAAAGGGACCGCAGGCGTACCCGGAGTGGGGCAGCGAGGTGGAACACAGGGACGCGGCTCGGGGGGCTCTCTCTGGAAGGCGGCCCGTAGCGGGGTCTGTGTGCGCTGTGCAGCACTTACCTGGTTCCACAGGGCAGGAGGTGCAGGAGGCGGCTCGGTGGCGTTCTCGACTGCACACTGCTGCTCACTGGCGATAGAGGAGGCAGATGAGAGTGGTGAGGATTCTGTCCCCTCACTGCTCTCCGGGTCCCCTTCGGACCCAGATATGGTAGAAACTGCTCTTTTATTGAAAATTTGGGTACCGCTGGTTTTAAGGCCAGCGGCGGAACAAAAGGAAACAAAATATTCCCCACCCGGCCCTCCTCCGGGAGAAGGAGCGATGCGGTCATCGTCTCCTGAAGAGCAGTTCCCTCCATCTCCGGGTCGCCCGTCCTAGGGCCGCTTACTCTTGGCTTTGCCGCCCTTCTTGGCGGGGGCCTGGACGGGCGGGGCGCCCTGCCTGCGACCGACTCGACGGCGCCGCTTAGGTGGAGGCTGCTGCTGCGGCGCGGGAGCAGGGGCAGACGCAGGAGGACGCCCTCGGCGACGAGCAGACTGAGGAGCCGCCGGCGGTGGAGTGGAGGCAGCAGCTGACCGCCGCGGCAGGATGTGACTGATCGCCTCAGTCTGCTTCTGTACAGCCGAGAACTGCTGGGCAAAGTTCTCGACCGCGTCGCCGAAGAGGCCAGTCTGGGACACGGGGGAGTTAAGAAACCTGAGCTTGTCGGTTTCCCTCATGTCGGCCAGACACAGCCAGAGATGGCGTTCCTGGACCACCAAAGTGGACATCGCACGACCCACAGACCGCGCGGTAACCTTCGTCGCACGAAGCGCGAGGTCCGTCGCGATACGAAGTTCTTGGAGAACTTGTGGGTCGTGACCACCCTCGTGCAGGTCCTTCAGTGCCTTAGCCTGATGAACCTGCAACAACGCCATAGCATGTATGGCAGAGGCAGCTTCCCCGCAGGCCTTGTAAGCCTCGTCGGTTAAGTCCGACGAGTACCTACAGGCGCGTGAAGGAAGACACGGTTCTCCACGCCAAGTGGAGTTAGGGCACAGTTGCATAGCAACGGCCCGTTCCACTGGCGGGACACGCGTGTATCCCTTAGCTGCCCCGCCATCAAGGGTGGTGAGGGAGGAGGAGCCACCGGGACGGTTTCTGGCAGTGAAAGGTGCCGTCCACGTCCCCGTGAGCTCCTCATGCACCTCCGGGAAGAAAGGCACTGGAGTGGGTTGCTGAGAACCAGCGCGCGCCACCCCGAGATACCAATCATCCAGCCTCGAGGGCTCGGGACACGGTGGAGGGTTCCACACGAGCCCGATCCTGTTGGCGGCCCGGGAAAGCATGGCCATCATCTCCGGGTCCGACTCGGGCACCGCTGGCACACCCGAAGGAGGCAGCGGCTCCGAGCCGTCGTCCGCGGAGCGGTCTGACCCACCCTCCGATGCAGCGATCGACATCTGGTCGTCGCGGGGAGCGCCGAACGAAACGACCGGTACACATCTCGAGGATGGTCCGGCGCGTTCCGTTGGCAGCTGAACTGGCTGCGGAGCATGAGAGGAGTGGGGGTTCCTAGGGGGTTGGTTCCCCGAAGGAAGCGCGCTCACTGTAATCCTCAGGTCACCCATGTCACTGCCGGAAGCAACCCGCGAAGGGGGGTTGAACCGAGGTGCAGGCACGGGGACTCCGCCCCTTTGCAGGAACGAGAGTCTCGACCTCAGCTCCGAGATGGTCATCTTCCCACAATGGGTACACGACTCATCCACGAACGCCGCCTGTGCGTGTTCGAGGCCCAGACACACAAGGCAGCGATCGTGACCATCCCGCGATCCCAGGTAACGACCGCATCCAGAAACACACAGATAGAATGTCATCTTGAAAAAGACGCGAACTATCTGTGTTTGCTCTTTTAGGGACTACTCTCACTGGTGCTGAAGCACGCAGGGGAGCAGCCTCAGCGATCACAGGGGAATGTGCACCCGACTGTGCGCTGGGAGATCTTACCAGCCGTTAAAACAGCTTTTTTGTTTGCTCTTTAAAGAGGAGGCTGCTCACGCTGCCGTGCTGTCGCGCCCAGCACCAGAAAAAAAAAGAGAGAAGTTCAAAAAAGAAAAGCCTGTAGAAGTTTTCCACTGCAGTAGAGGCATCGAAGTGTTTGGCTCCGAAGCAAAAAGCTAACTGTGCAATTGCTCAGCTGCTTGTTAAATACCCGCGCTAACGAGGTCGCGCAGCTGATGCAAATGATTGCACGGCAATGTGCATTGGCCTGTTTTAGTTTCACTCGAAGTAGATTGGCCTCTCTAGCGAGATTCCTATTGGTCAGTCATGACCTACGTCGTAGTGACTGACCGATAGGGAACTGGACTTTGTCTCTTAATATTTGCCAAACAGTAGCAAATGTAACTGGCCCATTCACACCAATAACAATGTAACAAAGCTGTAAAAAAAAATATATATATATATATATATATATATATATATATATATATATATATATAAACTGTATTTCGAAGTAAAACAAAGACTATGGAGTTCATTTTACTGCAAATGTTCTTGTTTAATATTTTTTTTCTTGTAATTTCTCCATGGTTATTTTGTGAAATGTACCAGTAATTTCTGAATGAAAATTGTTTAAAATAAAACAATTTTTTGTCAGTTTCAGTTTTTAAAATGTTCTAATTCTATGAGAAGAGTTAAGTCCACATGCAACTATAACAATAACGGCACAGAGAAATCCTATTGTTGGAATAAAAAAAAAAAAATTCCAGCTGATAATAAAAAACATTGACAGCCAATCAGAATCCATCCTGCTTTAAAGAGCTCCAGCATTTAAAGAGGCAGAGTGTGCTTAAAATAAATAATAAGTTATCGTCTGTTGATGTGAATGCTAATATAGTTATTGTTCTAACCTTATGCTAATATAGTTATAGTTATTGGTCTGAACGGGCCTTAACAGTGAGTGACAAAAGGGCAAGATTATTTTGAGATTCAGAACAAAAACAAGTCTTCATGGGAAAAATCTTTCATCTTTATGTGAAATTTCATATTAATGAAGCAAAATGTGCTTCATTAATGTTAATTTTGACATTTTGATGACAGCCCAACACGTAGCAGTCCAATAGCTTTAGCTTTAGCTGGCTCATCTCCATGGTTACCATGAAAAAGCTTCCAGCCCAGCAGGAAATCAATCTATTCTGGACTAAGCTTCCCCTCAGGGCAAAAACCGAACATCCTATCCCACTGAATAGAGTTTTACATTTGAAACGGATGTTCTTTTTTTATTTTATGTTTGAGTCATTAGGTTAAGTATTGAATGTATTTTAGGTAAAAGCAGATACACTCATGTGTGTGTCCAATTTAAAGGGCCAGTTCACCTAAAAATGAACATTTGTACTCACTCACTAGTTCCCATATAACTTACTTTCTTCTGTTGGACACAAAAGAATATTTCGAAGAATTTCCAAGCTGTGGCTTTTTTCATTCAACAAAACTGTATAATAGTTTATACCACTATGTTAAGTCCATGTGGCAAAACATTCTGGTAATTTTTCTCAAGTTATCAAATATTTAAGTTAAAAATTTTCATTTTGGAACACTTCCCTCCCAAAGGATCAGGTGACTGATTCCCAGAGGAGGATCTCTCTCTTAAACTCTTTAAGAGCTTCATTAGCCATGAGTTCAGCCTCCTGACAATCTTGTGCCGACTACCTGCACAATATCAGTAATGCTAAATGATTTATGACGTGCCACATGCTGATCACAAAAAGACCCAGAGACTTGAGCATGTGCAGTGACCTGCATTCAAACTAGATCACATTCACTAAAGCCTTTTTTGTGTCTCTAGGTTCAGTAACGTAAAGGAAATCCCATGGATTGTAACCGTACAATAGCGGAGGCTATAGAGCCAGGTGAAACTGAACAAGCCTTGGCTGGAAACTTGTCATCTTGCAGAAAAATCACTGCGATCAGGGAGGTAAAAATATCCCACGATCCCGACAGTGTGGTCATCCATCATGTCTGAAGTTTTAGGGCGTAATTGAGAGATTTGGTTGCTGAAAGGAGGATGACTAATGTGTTTTAGGATGAGACACAGAATGTCTCTATCTGTTTCTTTCCTCCCTCTTTGCCTTTTTCATTCTCTCTCTCACTTAGACAGATAGAGTCGACATTTGCCCCTCGGGTTGATCATTTATATTTTACGTCATGTATAATACATATCACACCACCCCCGTTCATTCACTCTCTATATCTTTGTCTCTGAACTGTACATGCTTATGAGGATGAACAGAGGAGTTGGTTCCCTATGTTTACAATTTATTAATATTGACATCTAGAATCTAATGCTACTCAATTCTAATTCAGGATTTAAAGTGGAATTTAAAAAGTATTCTCAATTAATTTGTGAACGGCACACAAAACAAGTTTTGTAACTCTCATGGCTTACAAATTTTGGAAATATGCAAGGAATAATTGATGATGGGCCGATGAATTATTAGACCCAAGGTTTGCATTATTTTCTACTAATTCAACAGCACGTAGTCAATTATTCAGCTTATACTACAGTTACCATACCTCAAGACATTGTTCAGATGTCGTAAATCAAGACATTGTCAGGTTTTTGTCCTTAAAACACTCTTGTGGAGGAATAATTTCTTACGCATCTAATCCCAAGCCTCCGTTACTAACACCAGAACTTAATTTTAGAGCTAGAAACGGAGGCTTGAACCACTAATAGCAGACTAATGCAGTTATTAATGCTGTTAAGCGTGTGTGAATTACCTGAGTCTGTGCGTCTCTCAACTGTGTTCGGCAGAAGCGTCTCTACTAATAGCGACACTGTAAGTTTATCTGCTTCAAGAACAATGCCATTATTACCCTGCTAGTGAGAAACGACATGTAGCTTTTAAGATGTTAAACTATTTTAACAATAAAATCTTCAGAGCACCGCTGACAACACGTTTCTGTGCGACTGTGTGTCCGTACTATATGTGTTTGCATTTGTGTGTGTGCGTTGAGCGGGAGAAAGAGAGAATTTGCTTTCCATACATGATAAAACGGGGCAAAAACCATGGATATGGTTTGTCGGTTTTATCCTATTGTTTACTATATTTATTTTCTTGGTCGGGGTTGTTGTGGGTTTTGGTTATTTTGTTGTTGTCGGCTGTAAAGACTTTTGAAGACCTGCCTGGAACTACTTTAGCCGTGCGTTTTCCTGAAAATAATGGCACACCTTAGAACATTCGTCAACCAATACAGCCCCTGTAGCATAAATGCTTAATATTCTGCTCTTTAACTCTGTGAAAATTGCATAATGATGGCAGATATGGTAATCAAATGAAATGAATAATTATGGGGTCATTACATGCAACTGATTATATTAAGCACGGACTGTCATGTCGTAATGTAAAACATTCTGACTGGTTGATTCTCATTCATTGTGCATGTTAGAAATACTCGTAAAATACGACTTATTTATTGACTATTACGTTTGCTTAGATTGCTGGTTTTCCTAACCAGATGTGATGTATTAAACCTTGATTCAGGACAAACTAGCAGTCAGTCGCTTGTTTTGTATTTCTGTGGCATTGTGTTGTGTAGCCCCGCCCAGAGTGAAATATGATTGGTCCAAAACCTGGCGCCGCAAAAGTAAACATTTAACATCAAATATGTTCTGATTTGCTGTAATTGTGTCTTTTCGCACAACATTGTTCTGACAAACAAAAGAACTTGCCACTGGAAACTTGTATCATTCAGGTTGTATAGTATTTATATCTTAATCAACTTTATATACCAGATCTCACAGAGTCCAACTCAAACTTTGAGGTTCTTCAGCCAACCGCATGTGCTGCTCATTTTTCTGCCGTATTAGTTGTCAAGACATAATCCTAAATTTCCTGTTTGCCCTTTCCTCCTCCTGAGGGGTCATGTAGTCACCAGACAGGCTTTCACACAAACAGACAGTCAGCCATACCTCATACAGGACGTCCTGTGCAGCAGGTAGAAACCCAAGATCCCACTGGGGTCAAAAGTCACGAAGGCACATAGGCTGTGAGTTGCCGTGGTGTCCTGAAGCGATTGTTATTAGTCAGTTAGGGGGTCTCTGATCCGTAAGGAGACCCACGGAGAAGAGAAGGCTGTAAAAAGGAAAAGTCACGGCTGAAAAGGAAAGTAAATATGCGTCAGAGACCCCCTAGCCAACTCATCCCTCTGAATAATCATTCAAACGCTACATGCTACTTTGAAACGCCATCAATGCCAGCACCTACAGAGACTGAAGCCCATTTCCACTATAACAGGCTTTGTACTATAGTGTCGAATAAATCATGTTGACTCACCATGACCGCTTGACTCACAAAAGTACTGGAATTACATAGTAGTGAGCAAGTGTAGTCAACGTTAAACTTGAGGCTAATCCACCTCTGTCATTCATTCACTCTGGTGTTTTTTGTCCATGTCTGTTAGCTTTGAAGTCATATATACATGCTCCTAAAAGCTGACAAAATGAAATATTAGTATTGTTTCCTTTTGAGAAACCGGACCAAAATCATTGATCTTGCAGTCAGATACCGATCTAGCAACCATTATCAGTTATAAATCTATAGCCACCATTTCACCGGGTCTTTAAAGGCCATACATCTGCAGGACAAATCTTTCGAAGGCCTGCATTGTGTTTGTTACTATGTGGTTTTGTGTCCTGTCATGTTTAGTGGTTCCCTGTCTTGTCATTTAGTTATCCCAGGTGTTTCTTGTTATTTCCGCCCGCTTGTTATCCTGTAAGCTCGTTTGTCCCTGATTATTTAAGCCCTGTGTTTCTGGCCTGTCTTTGGGAGTTCTTGTCTAATGTTTAACGCTAGTGTCGGTTGTTCTTGTCCTTGTATCCTGTTTCCTGAGTCTTTTGATTAAAGTGTGCTGCAGTTGGATCCTGCTTCATCCTTGCTTCAACCACGCTACACGTTACAGTGTTGTTCAAACTCAGTGATGTTTCCAGTGACAAAAAAATCTCTGCCCACTCCCAAAGCCAAAATGCTGCATATGACAATCACATCCAGTCAGATCATATTTGATGTTTTATGTTAACAATGTATTTTCTTTTCTTTTGTATTCTTTGGAAAAATTACAATATATCTCATCACCATCAAAACAACAACATCCATAATAATAATAAAAAAATAAAAGGAAGAACAAAATAAGAAAGAGAAATATAGTAATAATAACAGCCAAAGTGACACATCAAAAACGTCTAGCAGCAGCTAACTTTAAAGAGCACATCTAAATAAAGATCTTTCCATTTGTGGAAACACAAAGCATGTAAAAAAAAAAAAAAGGAACATACCCTGAGACCATGGGATATGTTTTCTAGAGACAATTCAACCTGATCTAATGAGAAGTATTTATTTACAATATAGCAATTTCATATGAATTCATATGATGTGATTTGTATGAAAACATACTATTTTTGGCCTAAACCTAACCGCCAGTGTGCTGTAAGCAGATAGTATGAAAACACACGAGATGGTGCACGTTCAATTAGTCACAAACTCAGAAAAATGTAAAATATTTACAGATTGCCATGTTTGTAGCTGAATAAAATAAACTACATTTGTAATCTAAGAGGCATCAATTATGCTCTGTGATTGAACTGTAGATTTGAGTTGTGTGATGTCTATTTATTGGTGTGTATTGCTGACCAGTTTAAATATATATGTGTATATATATATATATATATATATATATATATATATATATATTCCCAGTAAGACAAACAATCGAGCCTTGTGTTGTCTAAGGCATCTTTTCAAGTTAATACATTTTTATTTAAAATGTAACTGTATTACTAGAAATCAATCCAAACCAGTGTTGTTACTGATTTAAAAACAATGACACATTGAACTAGAATGTTTTCAGTGTACCGAGGCGTGACATGAGTCAAAACTGGGAAAGATGGAGGCAAACATCACCTCATGAATACGGAGAGAGTTACTGCGTCCAGGCGTTGTGTTTCCCCGTGGCGCGCTGGAGCAGACGAACAGACAGTTGAACTTCACAGACTCGCCAGAGCTTGAGCAGTCGGCATGGATCGCTGAATACACATGTATTCAGTGTGTTTGTGTTTTCTGCGTGGCTGCGCTTATTCTCGCATTTTAGGGAATACATTAGCGTGTGCTTTCATGTGTCTGTAATGGATGGGTTTAGGCCCAAACATATTAGCAGTGATGCTGTCGTTGTGTTAATGTGGAGGCGGTTCATCCATGTGAAGAATATGCATATTCACAGTACTATCGGCTCTGAGTCTTGCCTGTGGATGTCAGAGATCCTATACTTGTTTCTCAAAGGATTCAAGGAGAGAATCTCATGCATCAGCCTGTGGTGCTGCTGTGGAAATAGATGAAGGAACTCGGCATTGTGGTTAATAATGAGGTCACAGCCCAGTCAAAGGCTTTAGAAAGGTCAGGCTCTGTTAACTTGCCTCCTACTCCCTCTTCAGGACAATGTGTGTAAGTGCACTTAATGTCCCACAACTTACAATATATAAGCAATAAAAAGATATTGTCATAAATTCCTAGCATTTTCCACTTCCATTTTTGTCAGAGGTTTAGCTGTCACTGACTTCATCTGGTGATTTATGTTTTTCATTCTTTTTCAATCAGCCGATAATTTCACGAATGACATTTGAATCTCTGCTGTTTTTCAACATGGTTCCTGTCCAGAGGTTAATTGAGGTCTAATGATGGCATTCTGATGTTGTGCGCTGGTTGTAATGTGCCATTGTCACAGTTAATTTAGTTAGTGGGAGCAGTTAGCTGTGGGGGGTAATTGGGGTTGTTAGTTAAAAGGCGTAACCGAGATGAGTCATTAGGTCCTGTGGTATCTTCCAAGCCGGTGGGTATGAGGTCATTTCAACAGCTGGAATCGATCAAGGTTTCCCTGACTCAATAGGATGATCAGACGTGTGCTGCTAATTTGAGCCAGCACGCATGATGTACCTCCACCCTGTGTGTGTGTGTGTGTGTGTGTGTGTGTTTCTGTACCTCTGACACTGCGGGACGGTCTCTGGGGGTCAGGCAGCAATCAGCTGTGGTCTGCTTGTGTGTGTGTTTTGTGGGTGTAACCCGCACGTTTCTGACTTCGACTCATTTTCCAGCAGTGCTCTGTGTTCTTTCGTCTGGGAGAATCCACTTCAGACTGTTTAATAATACACCACAAGCAAACACTTGATTATTAATGCATGAACCCAGATAAAAACGCGCACATGTGATAGATGCATGGTGGTATACACTGATTTTTATTTTTATCGTGAACGATTAAGTCAAGTCACCACAGGTTAATAGGGTAAAAAAAAATGGATTAGATATCACCATTCTTATCAGGCTGATTAATCACAGTATATTAAGACAGTTGTTTAGAGATTAAATGTTAGAGTTTATTTTCATTTTTCTTTTTGATTTTTACCCCCTTTTTTTCTGTAAACCATAAATAAAAATTCTGCCCAATTTTTTCCTTTTTTTCCTCCAGTTCTGTCTTCATACTGCTGGAAATGACTGTAGGATACAATCAAAGGGGTCTATGATTATGATTTCACTTTTTTTTAACTTTAGTTAGTGTGTAATGTTGCAGTTTGAGCATAAACAACATCTGCAAAGTTACATCGCTCAAAGTTCAAAGCAAAGGGAGATCTTTTATTTTACAGGAATCGCTTTTTACGGACTACAACAAACGGCTGGTAAGGACTACATCGAGCTTCTTCCCGGGTTAGTGACATCACAAACCCTAAAACTTACACAAATTTTACTTTAGAGAAGAGGAAGAGTTGTTGTCGCTTTTTTTTACACCCCGGAAAAAGTTTGTCTTAAGGCTGACGAACTTAGAGAGGTTAACATTTATTTTAAACACTGTTCCTGAACATTATATCCTCAACGTTTGTCTGTGCGCTGCACATTTCACGCAGAACAGCTTCCAGAAGAGAGTACAATGCAGGCTATACGCACAAAAGCTTCTCCTGAAAGACGGAGCCATTCCCATTTTGTTGCGACAAACTGTTGTTTATGGGTCACAACTTGTATATACTTCTCATTATTTGTAGTTGTGTTTTACTTTAACAGTTCCAATTATACGTTTTTGCTATGATATCTATGATAATGTAAACAAAGGGCAAAGCTTACCTCTGCTAGCCTGCTAACTAACATTACAGCATTGATGTAGTGTTTACTCTAGCTTTTGTAAGATCGTTCACCGCCCCTTAGGGAAATTATCCATGATTTTGTAATCGATAACTGTTTGTATTACCATAATTTTCTGACAAATATGAAAAAAAAAACATACCACTCTGAAACGTCACACTGTGAAATCAGTGCTCACAAAGTCCATGCTTGAAATACGTTCAGCACAATCCTCTTGTTCATTAACATTGTCAGGGTCTGAATCGGGCTCGAAATCGGTTAAAAATGACGCCATTGTTAATATTTATCTGAGGAGAGCTTGTGGTTATGAAGGGGCGTGGCATTTCCTGAACATGCGCTAAGAGTTGCCAATCACAACACACTGAGCCAGCTAACCAATCACAGCACATTTCGTATTTCAGAAGGAGGGGCTTCTTCGAAAACGACGTGTTCAACTGGGGAGAGAGGAGCTGTAATAATGTAAAATATGTGAAAAAATGTCAAAAATAATAATGTTTTTTGAACAATCAAGCATGAAATCATATTCTAGTACATCCCAAAAACAAAATCAAGACTTCGTAACATGGCAAAATAGGACCCCTTTAAAGAAAAGTAACAGTTCTCTATTGTTGTAAGTCCAGTGGTGACCTCACGTTTTATGGAGGGAAAGCTGAAGGTAGTTCTGTGGGGGACAAACCTTATCTCCTCTCTCCCACGCCATCACCAATCACAACAGAATGGACACAGGTTCCCGGGGGCACTGGGATGGACACACATTTTCCATAGGACACAGGATGAGTGCACACTAATTTAACACTAAACAGTGTGAGATCGGCAGGATCTGCAGGATAGGCGGCAGGAGAATAGCTTCATTGTTGTCATCAAAGTGATCATAAGCTTGAAGAGCTTTTGTCTGTCGCGTGCCCTCTTTAGCCAGAGCTCTTTACCCCTGTGGAGATGTGGAGGGGGCGGTTTGTGGGTGTGCCATATGGGACTATTCAATTTGTGTCATTTACAAAAGCTGTTCTCTTATTTTCTATGATGTACTTATCTCATAGAGTGCGTACCTCTGTAAAATGTACATTTATGCCAAAATAATGTGTGTTTGTTCGAAATATAAACACTCACTTCCGTTCAGAGGTTTGGAGTCAGTACGATTGCAAAATCCACCAAGACTGGATTTATATAATCAAAAAACAGTATACTATTGAAATATTATTGCAATTTTAAATAACTTCTGGTTTGATATAGTATTCATTAGATTTTCTTTTTTTTTTGTAACAACGTAAAGGTCTTTACTGTGACTGATCATTTTAATGCATCCTTACTGAATAAAAGTGTTTGTTTCTTTTCAAAAAAATAAATAAAAATAAATAAATAATAGAAAAATCTCACTGGCCCCAACTTTTGAATGGAAATTTATTTATTATTTATTTATTAATTATTTTATTTAAATTAAATTAAATTAAATTTAAAGATTTAATGAAAAATATATTATATACAATTTTGAAATAAAGCTTTTTTTTTTTTTTTTTAGATATACTCAATTATTTTATTGTTTTATATAGTATTCCCTGTTATTAAAATGACCTTTGTTGTTATTGTGCTGCTTTCAGACAGTCTTTGTGTACCTGTCCAGGGCTCTCAACTGCTTTGCTCGTGTCACCGTGAAATCAATTCTCTTTCCTGTCATTATGATGTTGTGTTCAAGTGAGAGGGAAATCACTTTGAAACCCATGAAAATTTAATGAAAATATCTATATTGCTTTTGGAGAGTAAAAAATAACAAAGACCAGGAACCAGGTTCAGTGATGATATAAATGTGCCATGTAATATACAGCTGAATTTTCATTGGTAAGGACAGGCCTTTGCTCAGATATCAAATTATGGATTTATGGTTATGGTTTTGTAATATAAAGTTGTGCTTCTACTTTGTGTCAACACTGGGGAAAATATGAAGTAGGCCTACAGCTTTTGTTAAGATAACACAGTATTTAATCCATAAATGTAACTTTTTTTTTTAATAATTATCGCCATTTTGTCCTATTTTCAGCAGTTCTTAGAGTCATTGGTTTTCTCTGAAGATAGGAAAGCTAATTAATTATCCAATTAACCCACATTTAAGTCTTCAAGTATCTGTCATCACTATGTAGATATTCCAGCAAAGTTGGACCTTATTATTTACAAAAATAAATTACATCACTCATTTTGCCACTTGTCGTGGAAACAAAAATACTTTTAAACACACTTTACAGACGTTGTTCACCAAACCCGACGCTTTTTTCCTCTTTATTCCTGCTTTTCTTGCCACCTCGGAAGCCGCAGCAAATATCCGGACTTGGTTTTCCAGACTGAAACTCCTCATTTTGTGAATGCTTTTGTCATTAGTGGTTTCAGAAAGACCTGATGGTGCTCTAGCTCAGCGGAGCATCTCTTTTCAAATAAACCTTTTAAACCAAAACCCCTTTCAACATCTCTGAGGAGACTTTCTCCTGCAAGGATGCAAATATCCAGTCATGGTCTTTTACATAAAGCAATGACCTTCTGTTCTCAGAGGCAATGTACTTTCAGTGTGCATTAAAGGCTGTAGATGTGGATTAAGAAATCATGCTGTGTATGTTAGAAATATATTTTTAACTGAGGTAAATTTACACTTTATAAAGAGATTTTAAGTAAAACCAAAGTCCCTTTCAAGGAAAGCTGTTGACTCGGTGGCCATTTTTTACAATGTCTCCGGGCAGCAATTCCGGGCATCCAAGACCAAGTCATATCTATTTTAATGGGGAAATCTTGAAATCTCAAAAACTGCTTGCCGAAATCACAATTAAATAATTTTTTTTCAAATCAGCCGCAAAATCTGACATGAACTTTACCAATTGGCTCTTTTATTTAGAAGGCTCTTATATTTAGTATTCCGCCATATTGCACTTTGCAGTTTCTCCCATTCATAAGTAATAGGAGTGAACCATATTTCTATATCTATAGTCTTTGGTAAAACTATCCTGGCAATCAAACTGGCATAATGTTGATTTTCTGCCTTCTTTCCTTAGTCTGGAGCCCTTTAGCAAAATGCCCCATCTGGCCATATCATTTGACTGTCATTATGCTTGTCAACATGATGCTATAGTGTAACTCTTCTGGTTATACTCGCACCGCTCCAAGCGGGATTCGAACCGGTGTTTCTGGAATGGGAAGCGGGCTAGCTAAAGACTGCAGCACATATTCCTTTAATTAAAATGATTTTTTTTAAATATAATTTTCTAGAAATTATTCATAAAATAGTATGTACTAATTTCGTACTATTGTGCTAACCCTAAGTTGCAAGAGAAACATTAAAGCTTGCCTTAGTAAACGACATAATTGAATTAAAAAAAAAACATTGTCTAGACACTGTATGGAAAAGCACAATTGCTTTTCTCTTGTGCCTTGTCCACTGGCTGGAGAAATAGTCCGTCGCTGGTGTGGGAGTGACAGATGAGAGTGTGAAGAGATGGAGGTAGAGAAGAGGTGGTGATGAGCAGTCAAACAAGGCTCTTATCTGTGTTGAAGAGTTGACCTGTGAGCCGTATGCCTCTGGTTGTTGTTCAGACCCAGTCGGCATGTCATAATATTATATCTGCACAGTCTGCTTCCACCTCTCTGTATTTCTCTTTCTCCCACTGTCTGTTTTTCTGTTGGTTTCCATCACCCGTTGTCTCTACCCTTACAGAGCAGTGCTGCTCTGTCACATACACCCATTGTCCCACTCACACAATTGCTTTGTCCCAAAAACCTAGTGAGCTGCCTACCGAGTTAGCATTTTCACATCATAGTCATGCTCCTGATGCAAAGGCTGCTTCAGAAGCTAGGCATCTTAATTATACTTTCTTATGAAATACCTTGTTTTAACCAAATTGTTAGGAAGAATCCAAGATGGCGATATAAACTTTCATTCCATTCAATTCTGTAAAGAATTGATTAAAAAATAAATTGTTTAATCAAAATGTAATTATTTTAGCAAATATTTATTTGTATATACATGTATTTTCCCATTAGCTTAGCAACATACTAACATAAAACAATTCTCATTACTCTAGTTGCTGCTAATGTAGTGTCCCAAATCAGTCACTAATAAGGTTCCATGGTGGTTAGGATGCTGCCTATATAGGCAGCAAATCTAGTTTGTGAAGTTTAAAGAGAAGTTCACTTCAGAATTGAAATTTCCCGATAATTTACTCCCGATAATTTTCAGACGATCCCAGCCAAGGATTAAGGGTCTTATCTAGTGAAACGATCTGTCATTAAAAAAATAAAAAAAACACAAATATATATATACTTTTTAACCACAAATGTTCGACTTGCACGTCCACGACTTCAAGCATTACGTAATCTCGTTAAAAAGGTCAGGCGGTAACCCGACGTAGGTGGAAAATGTAGGGTAGGGCGAAAAACTCCATCTCATTTTCTCCTCCAACTTCAAAATTGTCGGACATCGTTGTTTTACCTTTAATTTATTTTTATTTTTTTGTTAAGGGTGTTTGACTTAGTCTTTGCACATTCGCTTTGTAAACAGTAGGTCTGTACTTCACATGACCTTTCAACGTCATTCAACGAACATTGCGTAATGTGTGGCGCATCACAGCTAGTGCAAGATGAGCATTTGTATTAAAAAGTATATAAAAGTTTCTTTTTTTTTAGAAAATGACAGATGGTTTGACTCTTATTCCTCGGGTGGGATCGTGTAGTTGAAGTCCACTATATGGAGAAAAATCCTGGAATGTTTTCCTCAAAAACCTTAATTTTTTTTCAACGGAAGAAAGAAAGACATGAATATCTTGCATGACGTGGGGGGGAGTAAATTATCAGGAAATTTTAATTCTGAAGTTAACTAATCCTTTAATAAATTCGATTTCTGTCATGTCTTCAATGTTGAGTACTTCAGAAATGCTAATGCTGCATATGAATCTATTGGTTTAATCAACCTCACCCCCTCGAATGCAACAATATCCAGATTCCTTTGTCTCTTTCTCTGGTTTGTTTTCCCCTCCTCTCCCAGAGCGTTTAGCTGTGTTGGCATGTTTCTGAAACAGTAGTGTTGACCTCGAATCATGCCCTGAGGCACGACTCCTCTGACATCTCTCCCACGATCTCAGGTGAATTCTGGAAAGGAGTCAAGTGACCCTAACAAACCCACTCCTCATGGGCTGAAGGTCATCGCTCAGCAAAGCTTGACAACCCCCAATTTGTCTAGAACATGTCCTGGCTTGTGAGATATGGGGGTTGAGTGATGGAAATGCTGTCATTAGCCAGGAATGCTGTCAATCATATATGCTTCCATAGAGATTTTTGAAATTGGGCCAGACTTTTGGGGGAAAAAAATTGTGACAGGTTGTTCAATGAGAATTGGTGTTACTCCTAAATAAATTGACCTTTAGGGAAACATGAAAGTGAAAAAGTCCCAAATGGAAAAGAACAGCAGAGCTTAGGCTCTACTATATTATTATCGTCTGGTTGGTCTATCAACAGCTGTGTTTAAATGGCTCTAAAGCGTGATTCTCTCTGTCTGTAGTACACTGTGGCTATTGCATCACCATGCTGCTTTATTCATTACCCAGATGCCCATTTTTCCAGCATCATCATTATGGGCTCCTCAAGGTTGCCACGTTATATATACCAATGATTCCTTCTCCATTCATCTACTCTCAGATACTCATATATTGCTCATTTGCCCCAAAATTATAGATACACAGAAATAAGTCAAATATTAAAGCAAGAGGACAAAAGCTGGAATAGATGCATTTTGTGTACTGTAATGATTAAAGATACATCTGCTTGGAACAAACAATCATAAGGAATTGCAGAATTTGTGCCATTACAGCCTGACTAAGCCATTGTTGTTTTATGTGATAAGGACATTATCCTGCACCATTGTCACTGACATTAACAAGCCCTGGTTTGAGACCAGCAAGTTTAAAAGGATAGTTCAACCAAAAACCATGATTTTCTCTATCTCTGTTTCTATCGTGATTTACACTAATGTTTTTTCAAACTTGTGCGACTTTCTTTCTTTGGAATACAAAAGAAGATATTTAAAGAATGAGAAGCTCTTTCAAAATTTCAAGCTCCAAAATGTTCATAGTGGTGATGCACAGATCATCATTTTTCAATCATAAAGCAAATTGGCCGGTTCCATTACGAGTTGTCAATTTCAATCTTTGTTTAAGCAAATTTATTTGTTATTTATTTGCTCTATAATAGGCCAAACTGGTCTTAAACAAAACATATCTGTAGCCTTTTGAAATTAGAGGCAACCACTGAATTTAGTCATGATTCAAACAAATACGCTACACAAATACTACTCGACTGCTGGCATATTCTGGTAATCAACTTGCAAGCAAGTTTTATTTTTCTTTCAAATAAAATAAAATCAAACCATTGATCGTTGATCATCTACTAATATCAAACCTCATTGGTTCTTGGATGTCATGTGACCAAACACCATGACAGCTGAGTATATTATGACAGAATTTTCATTTTTGGGTGAGCTATCCCCGAGGGATTGGTACTTAGGCAATTTTTTCTGGCCCAGAACCTATAAAGTGGCAGCACAAAAAAGTTCCAGAATGACCACGGCACCCTGTTAAAAGTAAAAGCCGTATGAGTCTGCCTGGCTGTCTGCCTCTACTGCAGAGACACCCTCCTGCTGGGACTGTGCAAATCATGACTGAAATCTTTCTCAGCTGTGTTCCCCCAAAAGGGGACATCCCCCCCCCCCCTCCCCTCAACTGCCTATGGTCCCTTTTCTAAGCTTGTGAAATAAATGCGCATGTATTCTGGAACTGAATGATCCGGAAGGTCTCTAATCCCCTCTCAACTCACCAAAGGAGTGTGATCTGAATGGAAGGGGTCAAGAGTGATTAGAGAAGCTGGCACAACTGAATGTCCTGAAAGCTGCTGCTTAAGGGGGGCTGAGGGTAGTCTGCAAATCTCTCGACATGCCAGCGAAATCTTAATGTGAAACCAAATTGCTTTGGAGGACTAGACACAATGGTGATGACTTGAAGAAATGAGAATGAAGTTAATAAAGTGACTTGGCCTCTGTCTATGCCTAATTTAAGATGGACGCCCCTCCATGTAAATGCTCTAACATTTGCAATCATAACAAACTAAGTGGATAAAGACAAGTTTACAACTTTTGCACAAGTGCCACATTTCCTTTCACTTGCTCAAAATCCAAATGTACTGCATGTTATAAAAGAAGCAAGGGCTTCCTCTCTTGTAGGAGAAGAGTTGCAGATGGAACAAAAAATGGTCAACTGTTGTTTCACACAGAAATAGTGTTGACGTGTGCGGTGCTCTATCTTTGATGAAGACATCTGTTAGACTTAACACTTAGGCTGTGAAATAAACTGTCTGTCAAATCTTCAGCTGGACTTTGGAATTGCAGAATTTCTGCATCTCTAACTATACTCAACATTACTGGACTCAGTGAAAAAAAAAAATCTATCAGCCCATGTCACTCCTCAGCTTAAAAGTTTGCTCTGGGGAATTTCACGACTCTGTTAAAATATGAGGAGGCCAAAGTGGGGTAGAATGGCCACATAGTCAACTGAAGTTTTGAAGGCTGTAACAACATCAAAAGGATTAATCTCATTCAACTAGTCCCACTCAGAACCACTTCTCTGACCAAGCTGTCTGGGTGGGCCAGGAGAATAATCATGCGGAGGGGCCACGCAAAACAATATTGAGCAAAGGAGAGTGGAAGTGAAATTGGAGAGGAAGTCCTTCAAGATTTGCAGATGTGGTTTTCCAGAGTTTAAACTTAGTAAGTGCCATGGTCATTGCATCACTTTCTTCTGTAAAACACAAAATTAGATATTTCAAGTTGTTATTTTTCCATGCAATGAAAACAGGTAGTGGCCAGGGGCTGTCAAGATTCAAAAAGCACAAAAAGGTTCCTGAAATGTTGCCCATACAACTGTATTTTAAGGTTTTTGAAGCCATGTATACGACACAACTCCCAAAATTGCAAAAAAAAATTGCACGCTTACATTTTCAAGAATGATTTAAGAAAGAAAACACTCAAACAAATTCACCATCCTACTTTTCACACTTTTAAGGTCAAACAATGAGATTTTAAGGGGTCTGAAATGCATATGGAACCCAGAGGTTCCCCTTCCTCCTGCTAGGGCTTTCTGATAGTCCCCTGTAAGCCGTCATGCATCATTTCTTCTCTTTCCTTTCCATCCACCTGCTAAGGCTAGTCCCACATTCGCCCTTCTTTAAAAAACCCTGTGGGAGAGCTGCTCAGTCTCATCAGCTCCCCTTTCTCTCATAAAAGGACTAAATGGGACAAGAAACGCCCGACAAAGCAGAGCAGCCAACCAGCTAAAGTGCAGCGGCTCCTGCTAAAGAGATTGGAGTGTTCTGGAGCAACCCCAGATTTGGCTTTTCTGTCTGACCACAGCATAGACAGTGGCAATAGACTTAGTAGGGTAGAGTGTTTAAAGCCCCTGTCATTTACAATGGAAAGTTGGATATTAGGGTGAAATAGCTTCTTGTTAAAGTTATTCTCCACAAATTCCTCTCCAATGCTGTGTAATATGTTCAGCTGTCCTCTATCTCCAATATCTGAGCTAGCTTTGAAGCTGTGTTATCTTTCATTTGTAAAACAACTTTATGAGATTTTATTTCACACAACTGTGTTTAATTAAGTCAGATAGAAGCTTGACATTTGCAGCAGTCTGGGCCATAGCATTCACGCAAGTTTCCTCATAGATGATGAACACTTCACTTAATGTGAATCATGCCATATCAATATGTGTTAAGATAAAACGTTATGTGATGCTTGAGAGAAAGAAGGAACTAATTCTTACCATGAGTTATGATGCTTTCTTTGCTGCTGATGTAATTAAACACATGGTATTAGTCAACAGCAAGGGTTAAAAGCCACATTATACAGTGAAGGAAGTCAACATAAAAAATATCTGGATGTTGGTTGTACTCTTGGGTTATGGGCCACACTGGAGGACTATAGGCTCCAAAGAAAACATTGACTGTTGATGATACACACCTAATGTAGATGTGGAAACTCTCTCTAACTATGGCAAGTTCTTGAACCCATTATTCTGAGACTGCACAGATCTCATGGGAGGAGAGACTCAAATATGCAGGGCCCGTATTTTCAGTGTGCTTTATCAGTACAAAAGTGGACAAGTTAGCTTGAGGTGGAGTTATGGCCCGAATGGTTTGAATTTTTAAAATGATGAACTTCCATTTGGGGTGTTCCAGAAAAGTGGGGTGTATCTAAGGAAATGTGGTAATAAAATATAGTCTGTTCTTCATCAGGCAGCACTGTGACCTCCTACAATGCATCTCATTGTGCACTGCAAAGGGTAGACTGGCAGCAGAGAAATGTTAGCTCACACAGTGAAAGTGTATGTGGATAGGTTGGAGTTTGTCCATTCACTCGCTCACTTACACATGGAATCAGTCGGTCCACTTGCATACTTTCAGGTCAGGGATACCCATTTATTGAGTGGATACCCATTTATTGACTCATTGATTGAGTAATCATTGTTTGCTTCTTAAGTCTTTCAAACTCTTATGTTGCCAAGGGCATCGGCTCCTAAAAGAAGGGAGTGAATAAGCCAGGGAGTGGAAGCTCGCGAGTTCTAGATAAAGTGGATGAGGACTCCCAGGTCTCCTCAGTGTTCCTTGGTTTGCTCTTTCATCTCTTGTACACTGACAGTTTCCCAGGGAAATCAAAGTCTCCAGTCAGTGGCCGGCCATTATGTTGAGGAAGGGGCCGTAACAATCGCCACAGTTGCCAATTAAGTCAACCACTAGGACTGCTTAAAGTACAGATTCTGGGAGAAGTAGGGGGTATGGAAAGACTGTTAGAGGTTAGAGGTGTGCTACTTCTGAAGTGCTGATACCTTCAAAGGCATGCTGTTGAAATAAATGTTGTATTTTGCAACAAATTCCTCATGACCCTGTATTGCTTGTAGGGCAAGAATGTATTGCTTGCCCTTGCAAAACTCGCTTCAATGATGATTTTTTGTTTTGGGTGCCAGCACATACCAGTTCATTTTATGTTTTTTGTTGTGCTGCTATATGGTGTTCTGGGTGGTTTTTAGACTGTTGCTATGTAGTTGCGAGGAGGTTTTGTGTGTTTACAAGCTGGTTCCTACTGTAAGAGGTTGCTTACTGGTCAAAAGAGTCTCTGGTATTCTGGTCCCTAGACTTAAATCGGGTCCTTCCTTCCAAGTAACTGGCATTTTTTGCCCATTTTATTGCTCGACAGCCAGCCACGTTAGTCTAATTTCTTACAAATATATAAGCACACCTCTCTTCAACAAGCTGCACAGTTTGAGGAATCATTCATGTCCGTAGCATAAACTTGTGTGACAACTTACATCACAGTTTTAATACTTAGGGACTTCTTGAATTCCCTAACACCAAGTATGAGCAATAAATTCCTAGTAGCTTTTTTTCCTAAAACATTTCATCATCAATATCACACACTTCACCTTTAAGTACAGTAGTGTATGTGCCAAGTAACGCACTGGTACATTTACATACTGGTGTTTGTTGGAATTACACAACTTCATTAGTTACTCAGGTCATCCGTAATTGCTAAAACCAGACACACTGTTCTCCACAAACATTTACGGGGTGCAGTAAAACCACAATGACTCAATTACAGCTGTGTTGGATTCGCTGGCTCAATGCTCTGACCACAGCACCCCGTCTCAGAGGGAGATCAGAGAAGCAGGGGAGGGAAATCATTCATTATACGGGACTCTTTGCTCATTAGCGTCCCTTTTGTTACTTGCCCTTTCTCCCTGTCGTCTCCTGGTGCCAGGCAACACTGCAGGCAAGAGACTGGCACACCTGCAGTTGCTGTCTTTGTGCACGCTGCCAAATGACCAATCAAGCATGTCTGTCACATCCTTAAAACAGACACACACACACACACACACACACGCGCACACACACACCTGGGCTAGGCGCTAAACAAGATCAGGGCCAGCGATGTGTGTTACTGCTTGATGCGTGGTGTGTGTGTGTGTGTGTGTGTGTGTGTGTGTGTGTGTGTGTGTGTGTGTGTGTGTGTGTGTGTGTGTGTGTGTGTGTGTGTGTGTGTGTGTGTGTGTGTGTGTGTGCTTTGTATGTGCATGTGTGCAATGGAAGAAGACCCTCTTTGTCCCTTTCTTTCTGGGCTATCCTCTGTTCTTAAAGGTTTATTCATGATATCATCTCAGTGGTTCCAACAGAGTCTTGGCTTTCCTCACGCAGACTGTTCATTTAGAAAAGCAGTCTATTGACTATACAGAAGAAGAGTGTCTTTTCACTGCTGTCCTCTTTACAGGGCTGTGTAGTTTGTTCATGTTCAGAGAAAAGTCCCTCTCTCTACTGTTATGTCTGTCATTAATACACTTTTTTTTTCTAAAGCCAAGCCTTCCTATGTAGTTTTCACAGTTTGGTACATTCATTGTCTCTTGAAATTGTAGGCAGGACATGGCAGATGAATTGAATTTACCTACAGCTTTAACCTACAGTACATTTCTGGTTTAAAAAGAAAGATTTAAAACAGGGCCGTAACCCCCATAGTCATTGAGAGAGACACATCCCACAGATAATTAGACCAGTGACCAATCAACATGGATCTGTCAATGATCGATTCCCAAAAGTTTGACTATTTATACCCTATTTGTAAACACAGCAAGCCTGTGAAATTATATGAAAATAACACATTTTAATACATTTTAAAATTCAAAGTTTTTTTTAAAGCTAAATCTTTATATCTATGTATTCTTCATGTGCTGGACCCTTTTTTGCACTGCTTAAAGGAAACTGTATATACAATTAAAAGTACGTTTTTTAATAAGAGATCTGTATAACATGATGATTTGATTTATGGTGAATAAACTTACCTTAAACCAAAAATGGCATGAAGGCATCCTAATCAATATCAATATCCATGCAATTGTCATTTAAACACTGTTAAACTTTGGGAACTAATAGAGGACTGAATCATACCTCACATGATTATGTAATGTTATTATGTTACATTTTAGTAGTGCAGATTATAATCACACATTGTTATTATGTATTATGATATTAGTATTATATTTTATGTAATGTGTTTTAAAGAGAACATTTTAATAGACATGAAAACTGTGAAGCCATGTGGTTGAGGGTCATAATAATCACAACTACAGTATATACTGAACAATATGAAAAGTGGTAACAAGAAACAAGTCATTTTAAATTCAGTTTACTGAGTCACATCAATTGATTGGGAAAATGCATCACATGCATTTGATTAAGTGAAATTTAGTTAATTCAGTCATATTAATATAATTTGATTCAGTCCTATTATAGAATTTTTGACTTGGATAAAATCGGGCCATTTAGCCTAAATCAATATGAGAAATCTCCAAAGAGCTGAAGGATGCTTCACACAGTAATGGTATCTGGCATTAGCGGCTTGATGATTGAGTCAGTCTGAGTGAGAGACGCACAGCTGGCTACGCTGAGGAGAGAAAGACAAGAGAAGGGAAAAGAAGGGGTGGACATTTGGGGGTGTTTCCTTTCCTCTCCTCCCTCTATCTCTCTCATTCTCTCTCTCTCAATGTGAGCCAGGAGCTCTGCGCAGAAAGCCGCTTTTCATTCAAACCTCCACAGAAAGCAAGCGCGGGATGGTATACTGTATGTAGTATGTGAGCCGGAACAAAAGCGGAGTGAGACATAATGAGCGGGCGGGTTCTCAACGGGAAAATGCTGCAGCTTCAGGGACAGAGAGCAGGACGGACAATACACTATCATCTCTCAAGGTAACGCGAACGTGTGCTGGACTACCTCTGAATCTCAGAGCAATTTCTCTATCGTTTCAATACGCGAGAGTTGAGCTGTGTCAGTGCGGTTTAAACTCTATTGACCAACTGATTTAAATATCAATGTAGCCTATTGGCTATAAATTCGATGCAAAGAAACTCTATTGTCAAAAAAAAATGTATCAATTGAAATGTGTTGCCCAATTTGTTTGCCTAATCGCTCTCGCGGGAGACCGTAATTAATTGATTTTTAAACCGCGCGTTTAGTTTCTCACGGATACGCGCATGGGTGTGAGAGACATTCCTGTCTTTGTGTCCGTGAGTTGTGTTAAAGTGTGCAATGTGAATAATTGCGTGTCACCGCTGGTTTGTGAGTGTAGCAGGCGGAGGCGTTGAATGTGAATGAATGGAGGTGTGTATCGGTGCAATGCGGAGGGGGAACAGGCGGATATCTCGCGTCAGGAGGAAGTATTCTCCTATTGTGTGCTGACTGTTTGTGGATTGCCTGAAGCGGAGGCTATTCAAACTGTAGAGGACGTGCACTGTGTTATTTTCTTTACATACAGTGTCTTGCTATAGTGTGCTGCATTCCTCACTGACCTACATAAGAGGATGTGAGTGGAGTGCTGCTGTGAGCCGGTGCTCCACATTTACACGAACTAAATCGCGGCTGCGTCTCAAAACGTGAGCTGCCTATCTAGACAGAATTTTGTGGCGTTATAGATGTGCTCTAACGCCCTTTAGGAATGCATATTCAAAAAGGGGCGTGTCTGCTGTCATGTAACTAGTAGAGCAGATTTTTTTTTTTACAAAGGGTAGGCCAATAACTAGATGTAGGCCTATGTGTGTTTTTTTTTTTGCATAAATCAGATTTACAGAGATAAAGGCTGTATATGTTTCTTAAGTGAATATTTCCAAGGGTAGGCTACATTTATAAAAGTTAATTTCTGTATAGTCGCATAGCCTACTTCAAATCTTGACTTGAAAAAAAAAATCAATTGAACTTTCAACATAAAGATTCAGTTCTTTAAACACACGTTGTCCCTGCAGGGCATCTTGCTTCAGCGTGGGGTAAGTTGTCACAATGGAACCTGCTATTAAAAAGTGATAAAAACAGCAAAATAATTATAAATCACAACAGTAACATATCAAAATGTCAAACCATTAACATGATAATTGACATAAATATGCATATAGCCTACATATGTATTTATATATATTATATACTGTATATATATATATATATATATATATATATATATATATATAATTTTAGTTGTATGTAATATTTACTCAATGTTACTCATTGTAACATTCAATCAAACATTCAGTCACTTTACTCAACTATAATATAATTTACATTTAAATGGAATTTAATCATATTTAAAGATTTGAAAACAGAGCTCTTCTTCTCAGACTTTAGTTAGTCAGCCAATTAAATTTCTGATCATCTCGAAATCACACATTATTAGACAATTACATGTCCTGACCAATATATTTAGTTTATCCTTATTAATTTCCTTAATTTTGTTATAGCTGTTCAGTTTGACACATCAGGCCACAAGAAAGGAATTGAAAAAACAACTAAATAAACATGACAAATTGACCCCATGTCCGCCCCTTCAGTCAGGATACAGCTATCACTTCTGTTAGTGCTCTTATGCTGCTTCAGCCCAAACGATATTTAACGTCCCATTCATTGACAAACAGTTTCTGGCCCGGCCATCTCAGGAACTTGGGTATCAAAATGATCCCCAAGCTTCCCAGTGGTAAATAAGACAAATCCAATTTTCTAGGAAACTCATATTTATGATCATTCAGATAGCATGTAAAGGCAGCATTAACTAACTTAAAATCGGACCTCTCCCCATGAAGCTAACAGACGGTGCCCCCTCTTTCCCCGCTGCCCTTATTGATTTTGACCTTGAAATGCACAGCCCTGTTTTTGCTCTTTCTGGATGGCTGACCCCTTAAATCGACCCCTTATGTAAAGTCATTAGGAACAAAGAGATCAAGCCGTCACTGCTCTGTGCGTTTAGCCATTAATGCAGTTCACAAGTTTTCTTTGTGTCTTTGACAAAGACCAGTTTCTCAACTGCTCAGCCTTATCAATTATATCATGAGTGAGTCTCTCCAAAGTTGGCAGTTTCAACCTCTTTATCTGTTTGTTTAAGTTGCTGGGCAGTTTAAAATCAAACAGTGCCAGAAGGTGATATATTGTCAGGCAGCTGGCAGAGAGGAATGAGAAAAATTCCATTTTTACAGGAATGAGAGGAATTATTGTTTCAGTTATTTTTGTGCTGTGCAAAGCACCAGTCTGTTATGCGCTGTAGCTAAGGTTTGCTTGGTCTGGACTTGTCAGTCTTGCCTGAGAAGTCAAACCAAACCTGCTTGACACAAACTGGCCTTGTGGGTGGTGGATGTGAGTCACTTAAGGTGTGTTCACACTTGTAGTTCGCCTCGCTTGGTTCATTTGGTCCAGAACAATAAAACAACAACATTTAGTCCTGGTCTGCTTAACATTCACCTTGGTTGAACCTAAAGGCATAGGGATACGTCAACAGATTGGTTGGCTTTTATGATACATATTTCACAACAGAATTTACAACATCCAAAACAATGCTGTTTTATGGGGTAAAATATACTTGTTGTGTGTGCGGATCCTACATACGATGGTATTTTGACCAGCTGAGAACTTGTGAAAAGCTTATAAATGTGTAAAGGAGTCAAAACCGTGGCAGGAATCCCTCCGTCACACACACACAAACGAAGATCAGCTGCGAGGAGACGCTGTTCTGATGCCTCTACCGAACTGTGATGAGCAACATCACGACTATGACCGCACCAGTCCACTTGTTTGGTGCGCACCAGGGTTCGGATAGCGTTCACACTTCTTCAAATGAACCGCACTAACAGAGGGTTCATTTTAATCGAACCACACATGCCAAGTGTGAACACACCCTTAAACCTGCTTAAAACAGGTCCTATTCATGAGCAGTTGAGTTTTACTGCTGTCGTGGATGAGCTTCCTGCAGTGAACTGTTTGTAGCTACAGGGGGTGGGAGAGGATGTTCTACTCCATTAAAGCAAATAAAGTTACTACAAAGCTTTTGTCCTCTCTGCTATTGATGCAAACAACAGACCTGGTCTGATCATCTCCAACATCAGGATGAGAACAGCAGCCACGACATCCTGTTTTCAGGGGAATATTTGCTCTGACAGTGTTTTGCTAAATGATGGGACCATTTATGGTGCATCATTGATTTAGATATATTTTTTTTATGGTAAAAAAAATGCATCAATGCATTTTTACACCCATTGTAACTACATACCACCGGTTGAGAAGGAAGTCTAAATGTAGTCCAAGTCATGTTGAGATGGCATCTGATTACTACATGTTTGTTCGTTTGCCTCCCAGTTCTACCTTTAAAGTAGATTGGTGCATTAGTTTAGCCTTAAAATAGTTTTGAGTTAGTTTTTAAAGGTACTTACATGATATCACACAGTAAATGGGGTTTATCATGTGTGTGTTTTAATTTGCACACTACCATGACACACTGACATGCCATGATAAAATGGTATTTTTTTATAATATTATTACAATATAAAATACATGCTTTCTAATGTCATTTATTCTTGTGATCAAAGCTGTATTTTCAGCATTATTACTCCAGTCTTCAGAGTCACAAGATCATATAAATCATTCTAATGATGATTTGATAATCAAGGAACAAAAAAAGAGTAATTATAAATCTTGAATGCTGCATAATATATTTTTTTCCACAACATTTTTCTTCATGATGCTTTGATGGATAGAAAGTAAAAAAAAAAACAGCTTTTATTTATAATATATATATTATATTATATATATATGTATATATATGTTTTTTTTCTATAATCGTCTTTACTGTCACTTTTGATACATTTAATGCATCCTTTCTGAAAAAAAACAAACTTTTGAATGGTAGTATTTAAATTGTTTTTGCCAGGCCAATTAGTCTGTTGATATTTGGCCATTTTGAGATTATCAAGATTATCTTATCCATTAAAGTGATTTTTTTGGGGGTAAAAATTGTATAAAATTCCATTTAATTTCAGCTATTTTTTGTATGTCTCATTTTGCTCTTATAAACCCCTACTGGTTGGCGAGTTTTAGTGGAAATATCAAACTATCAAGTACTGATTGACGAAATCCATTATGCTGGTCAAGAATGTGTCATTTCCATGCATTTGGCATTGAAGAATGAGGAACTTGGGAAATCACAAGATTCTAATAACCTCTGCAAAACATTCAAATAATTGTTATTTAAATAAGCTAGCAGAGTATTTAGACCGTCGCAGCTCATTATTCCAGTTAACCTCAGCAGCACTGGTTCCTCATGTCTCTGCGCCCGTGGCGAGCTACAGAAGGATTTGTTTTTTGAGTCCATGCCTGCGTATTGTTATGGTGAAGTGCGTGCAGTTGTTCTTCAGCAGCTGGAAGGAGGAGGAGGAGGAGGAGGAGGAAGAGGCCACGCTGGGTTTAACAGTGGCCACAGCTGCTATGAGTTAGGCCCGTGCTTCATTCACTCTACCTCTCTGTCCTCCCCTTTGCCTGTCCCCCTCTTTCAAACCAAAACATTTCCCTCAGCATCCTGGATTCAAACGGGAGTATGTCCGTTAAATCAACCGACAACACTGGAGGGCAGCCATGAGAAACTCGAACTCCAAAAACATGTAAAATACTTGTGATGGAGCTCATTGGTTAAGATGTCCTTCAGGTCGTGATACTGTTCTGAAACTGAAGCTGGAATAAAATGACCTTCCTGACCTTCCCTTCTCAGTTTTTACCATTGGATTTTTGGGGATGTCACATTTGCCAATGGTAAAGAGGACCTATTATGCTTTTTTACATATTCAACATTCTGTGTAATGTTGCTGTTTTTGGGCATGAAAAAGGTCTGCAAATTTACTAAGTCACTCAAAAGGGAGTTATTCTCTATATCAATAACACTGTTTCTAAACTCACTGAAACGCCTAGTCTTGACTGGTAAGGAACGTGACATTACCCAAACACGTTCGAAGCGGTTGACCAATCACAACACACTGGTCCAGCCGACCAATCAGAGCACATTGAGCTTTCAGAAGCAGATGCTTCATAGAGCCAGGAACTACGAGCGTTACTGACAGACTAGGAAGAGAGGTGCTGCAACAATGTCAAATATGGGGAAAATAATGTTTTGTTTTTTTTACATTCAAGCATGAAAACCTATTCTAGTAGAGTCCAGAAACAAAATCAACCAGAATCAAATCCTCTTTATTAATATTGGGCATAATTTTCCCCCCTGCAAACCCATAATGATCGACCTCTGATATACAGTACTATATTTGTTTCACATCTTTAATAGATCCTTAGTAAAAGAGAAATCATGATAATAATAAAAAGAGCGTTTTTGTGTAAGGATGCTCAAATCTAAGGATTGGCCTTGATTCTTAAGTAATTATACAGTGGGAATAAGGTCCACACGAATAGCTTAGTTTTGTTCATAAGGCACAGATTAAGCCTAGTCTAAAACCGCCAGGGATTTTCAATAGAGTATCCCCTCTGAGCAGTTTCATTAAGCTTAATCTGTGCCTGGGAAAATGGCCACTAACATCCCAATCAGCAATTAATTATAGACCAAAACAAGTCTTAATCTTGGTAACCCTTAAGTGTATATATATATATATATATATATATATATATATATATATATATATATATATATATATTTATAATTTAAACACTTTGAGGTGAGAATATGATGTGGACAGAAAATGATTACAGGTGGGATCACGCTTCAGAACAGTATAAATGAATTACTCACAGACCATAAATCTGGACTGAGTCTCCAGTGTTCTGCTTGCTCAATATTTTTTACTTTCCCTGGCTTTCTGCTCTGTAGAAATTGTTGCTTAATACCTTCGAGTTCCCAGACATCAACTTTACAGAGTTCAAGAGACTGTGAGCAATGGATCGGACAGTCTGTAGGGGCCTACAGGAAATCCAATGAGAAGATGTGGGCCAAAATGTCCAGCTTACTCATGTTTGTGTTACCAAGCTCAGCGTCATGCTGGTGAATGTTCTGTATGCAAATTAAATTACATGGATGAAGTTAGTCAAAAATACTACCTTTTAAGGATGGGGATGAGTAAGGATGGTCGACTAGTCATCCAACAACCAACTACAGTTAGTGAGATGAGCAAGACTGGAGTAATGATGCTGGAAATTCAGCTTTGATCACAGGAATAAATTACATTTTATAATGTATTAAAATAGAAAAAAAATATTTTATTACATTCTAATAATATTTCTAACTTTGGAACAGCAGTCATTTTTTTGTTAGCAGTCATTATTTAAAGGGGACGAATGCAATATGGATTTGTGTCATCAAAAAAATGTCAAAGAGAAGATAGTTCGCATTGTGTCCGTAGTTTGTTCCCCCCCCCCCTTACAGCAGGTTCAAGCACCTCTCAAAACTTACACACATCTGCCATAATCTGGACAGATGGAATATAGTGTCATTATTGGGAAGTTGCTCTAACTTGATGTATAATCCTCGCTAATCCCTTTTGTACAGGCTTATTTGCTTTGCTAGGCTTGCGAAACCAGGCCTGTTATTGTGTCGTGTTGTTTTCCATTTTAATTCGTGGAATGGAAATATGTCAGGGAGGAAATACATTTCTGTTTTCACATGAAAAGCTGGCCGATCAAGTAAATGACTGGTCCCGGTGAGAATAGCACTCAGCGTAACACTGTTGGGCCATGGACAGCCTTTGGCAGACAGAAACCCTCTGTGACCTGTCTCCATATGTTTAACATACAGAAGAACATGGAGAAGGTGTCCGTGCCATTTAAAGGTCGCCTGACCATCAATTTAACTGTCAAACCCATTTGAAGATGATGCATTTGCAGAAACGTTTTCATAACTGAATTATAATGCATGCATCTTTCATAAGCATCATGCATTTGATAAGCTGTCTTGGTCTTGTGTTGTCAGGGCAATCTGTTCTCCAAAGCTTAGCTGGTTAGGTGGTCCTGCACCCCGTATTGTGGACCATCTGTGCCACCAGTCGCAGCCATTTCTCCGCCCACTCTTTACACACACATACAATTTACCTGCTACAGTAGAGACACATGATGATCAGAATGATTATTAATTCAAGATCACCGTAATGAGGGATGAATAAGTGGGTTATTGTACAGGGAGATTATGAACAAAGACACAGGTGGCTTGAAATCAGGGAGGAAAAAGCATACAGACAGACAGACATTATTGTTTTGGTAGTTTACGTATACTTCATCTTTCTAAAATTGTTTAACATTTTTTGAAATATTTATTTTAGATTGCTATTTTGTTAGCAAATCTTAATTTAAGATTAACATTGATGGGAATATTACTTTATAATATTTTTTAATCTTATGCTTTTGCCTTTATTAGTCCATTTTAATAAGGTCTAGGATTTGACAAGTTGATTTTTAAAAAGTACTAATATTCTAATTAATGACTGTTAAATAATATGAGCATGCATAATAGTATTTATAAAATAATTATTCAATTTATGTGTGAAATATTTAAAAATGGAATATAGCATCACCCCAGGACATCAACTTTATCTACCCTTTTATTTATTAACCATATCAAAGTTTTGCAAATAGTGTACTTCTGTACTATACAATACTACTATACAGATTGCTATCTTAAAAGAATAAAATCTTGATGTGCAGCCAAGTCTACAGTACACCTGAGCCAAGTTTGGCAGTTTATGTTGGCTTTAACCATGCCTTTGTTCTCGTCTGAGGGGGACAACTGCAGCATTGCTTCAACAATGGTGCATTTCATGCAACAGCGATCATTTTCAAATCTACTTGAACACATTTTCATGTGTGGTGAGAATGTCTTGTGTTTACATGGTGGTTTTAAGTGTTGGGCACGCGTGTCGTTTTCGCTCTTAGCCGTCACTCCCTCTGGATTCTGAGTGACCAGTTGCCGTTGATGAAAGAGGATCTGCCACCTGTCATTTGGCATTCCAGTATTTTGCTGGGCAAATTGGGATGGGTAAAGCACAAATTATGCAGAACATGTAGGCAATTGATATATGCTTCTGTATGTGTTGAAGAAAAAGGCCATATGCTTCTGGTGACATATTCAGTCACTGGCTGGTGGAGTCAAAAGCAGGGCTGGAACCCTTATATGTTTAAATATGAGTGTATATATTCAGAATTTAGTAATATCTTGATGTAGACTTATTTACTGTGAAATGGAAAAAGTGTTAAATGCAAAAATGTTAGTTGCATTTATGTTGACAAAAAACAATAGTGAATATATTATAAATATTTGATACACCACCTGGACCTAAGTCATGTTACTGTTTATGTGTCATTTCTATTATTTTTAAACCAAATCTGTAACTTTTTGGGAATTTAAATTGTGTAATTTGAAAATAGTTGAGGACCCAAGATATACACCTGAGGAACACCACATAAAAAACACCAAGTATAGACTGTTCATTGTTGTCCATTTATGTTGTGCTAAGTACTATGTACACACTATTGCTGTTATCTGCTTGCCTTGCATCCATGCAATTAAACTTAATGTTTGGTTGAAGGTGGAGGGGAATGGGTAGGAGGACGCTTTATCTTCAAATCACTCTTTTTTTTTCTAGCTGGTGGGGCTCGGGCTCTGCAATTATGGTGCAGCCTTGACACAATGTTATTGTGTTTTTTGAGAGCCTTGTTCTGGGAAGGGAGGACAGATAGAGGAGTGTGCTTCAGTCGGAGAAAGACGGCTCTAACAGCACTAGCGTAATTAGCTCAGCGGCGTCTGTCTTTTTTTTGGGCTCTTTTTATTAAGCTTTGAGAACAATTGCACTTGCACATTTCTTTCTCTTTTTTTATGGACAGAATGCAGTTTGTATTTGTTTTCTAAAAATGTATACTGGATGTGGAAGTTTATGTTGATTCACTATATTATGACCTAGGCACATTTTCACAAAGGAAACAAAAGCCTGAATAATCTTACACCTTTTTCTGTTTCACTCAGACATACATCACATTATGGAAGTACGTAGTTTGTGAACGCAGTTTCATGTTGACTTTAAAGCTGACTAGGAATCCTGTGCTTCTATTAGCCTTTTTATGATCCTTTAATCTGAGGTTACAGTATTTTGCGTTATCAGTGCTGTTTAAACCACTTCTGCTGCTCATTAGCTTTTTCCACAAGAACCAAAGCCCAATGAGGTCCATCTGGTAAAAAAAAAAAAAAAAAAAAAAAAAAAAAAAAAAAAAAAATATTCACACCCAATGAGATATGAACATGGCTGGCCCGGGGAGCGCAGCATCTCCAATAGGTCGCTGTGCTTATCTACATTTTCCCCTTCCACGGAACAACATCAAACAAACAGTTTTAGTCTGGGTTTATCGAAAACCGCATGGTGTCTTTGGCATGCCTTTGAAGAGAGCCCTGTGACTGTGGGATGCTGTAGGTAAAGCCGAGGTTTTCAAGGTCTCCTCGCCCTCCTTTTCCACATCACCTGTGGCAGAAATTCTGCAGGGAGGCTCTTTAAAGTGACACTTTCGTAAAATAAATCTACATCACACAGATGAGATGTTCCCTGTGATTCAACTCATACATCATAGCTGTCGAGTTGACAGGTTTGAAGAAAGATTGTAGTGTTTTAGTTGTACAAATGGCACCCTTGCAGTGCATCAAAGCAAAAAAAAAAAAAAAACAGCTGCCAAATGAGACGTCGCATCTCACGAATATTCCCAGTTGTAGAGGTAAACACAACATCCAGTTCAACCATCATGACACACCGCTGTCATCTCAGGTGTGGAGATGAGTATTTTGAGAGTAAACGCAGAGCTTGTCGCTTGAGGTGTTTCAAACAGCCCTGAAACCTGAACCCTGATCATTATCGCTCATAAAGAGAGCATCAGTGTTTCACCTCAGGGCTGGCCGTCTCACAAAACAGCTCAACGTGCTTAGATATCTTATAATGACAGACTTCTCAGAATGTGCCGCTACTTAATCCAGTCTTTAGGTGTCACCGGGACATCTGAGGAATTTAAAGCATCTGGAAAACGGAGACTGGAGGTGGAAACGGAGGGAAAGTGTGGAAACTGTATTGTGTTTTGTGGATGAGAATCAAAGGCCATCATGATATCTCAAAGCCACTGAAGAATTGTCTGGAAGAATTAGACTTTTTTGTGTAACTTCAGCTTTCACAGTTTTTTTTTTTAGTTTTAGTTTTTATATTTTAGTTTTTTTTTTTTTTTTGCTGTGCTTGGTTTTTGTTTCGTGTTTTTCTTTTTTCTCCGTTTTTTGTTCTCGTGTTTTGCTTTACAGATTTTAAGACGTAATATTATTTTCTGATTTTTAAACGCATGCAATACTGTCGTCGTGTTAGACATTAAACAACATTAAACACTTTGATGGGGCCATATGTCTTTCTATTAAATTCAAACCATGGAAGGGAATCAGCAGTGAATTAGTTTCCAAAGGAACATTGCAAAATGAAAAAAAAAAGCATCCCTAAGTCAGCTGTTTCAGACAGACTCACAAAGATGAGAGAAGCCCCTGTGATTGTGTTTCTTGTTCCTGTATAAAGGCAACAGTTACATAACACACATTTTATCTTCCAGGAGCCGTTCAGGTTCCTTTGTGACACAACAAGCTTATCAATTGTTGCTTCTGCCTGGAAGGGCTTCAGCTGTCGTTTTTCAGCATATTTGCTCAGTGATGTGAGGATGGCGTTATCACTTTCTCAGGGTTTATCAGGTGCTGTGTGACAAGATGCGGCCTTATCTCAAAGGCACCTTCCATTCTGGAGCATTTGCTTCCTGATACACCAGGATCAGACAAAACCAGATATCCTTGTGAATGTTTAATGAGATTCTGAAATACATTTAAAGTATGAAAAACATCCAAAGTGTTAAGTTACTCTGAAAGGAATATGGATCATATGTAGGAATGTGGATCATCTACTCTGTGCTCATAGCAAGTGGTGCCACTGACCATGTGCACATACACATCATTTTCAAAATATGGCCTTTATTCCCAAAATAGGTGTCAGTGTGCCTTTATGACAATAACAATAATCATGTTTCAGATAAATTGAAGACATGGAGTACTTTAATAATAGCACAGTAAAATAATCTACTGTTTAATTCATAATCATTCCGGAGAGCGATGAAATAGAAAATGTAGGCCACAATGCTTTATTTTAATGTATGCAAAGACATAATCTGTCGTCTCTTCAAGAATGTGTTGCTTCCATTGCTTAGCTTTTGAAAACTCAATAACACCCAGAGTATTTCAGCTACAGTAGATTACGGGAAAAGGGTGTTTACATTACAAAGGATTCAAATTAATACAGGCATATGCCAGATGTCTTACTCTGAAACTGAAATATTGGCTTTATCGGGTTAATGTGTTTACATGATGCATACATAATCAGAACATGACATAATTCTGATTAACATAAGAATATGCATGTTAATATAAACAGTCATCGAGATGTATCCGTGTAAGAACACCATGCCGGAATTAAACTCTGTCATATTAATAACCTGCTCATTCACATTATTATTTTTTTCCCTGAAGGCCACTTATAAGGGAAGTTAACAGGGCTTGGCATTAACTTTTTTTGCTCACCAGCCACTGTGGCTAGTGGTTTTCCAAAGTTACTAACCACTCAGCATTTTCACTGGGCTTCATTTTGACATCGATACCATGGGAAAAAACTGCCATATAGATATTTTTAATATTATCTTATAATTTGCCAGCTGGAATATTAGGCTGCTGTCACTTTAAGACCTGACACACAGATTCATTATACTGTTACACATGCATTTTCTTTCTCAACGGTTTATGTTCTCTTAAACTGACTGTGTTTATATGAATACTCGCCAATACCTGTATTTTGACATTATTTTCTGTGTATTTGACTGTTTAAGCGCAATAAGTAAGAAAGCACAGCGGGTATCATGTATCTATTATGTGGGGTATTGGAAGATTTTCAGATATTTCAGGATCGATATGTACCAATAAAATCTATTTTTGACAACACTTAATTGCAGTTAGCTTATTATTCCAGATGCCTACAGACTACAATTGAAAAATGTAAATTATTTATAAAATTCAACCCGCCAAAGTGACTAGTAGGAGTGAATGCGTTACACGCCACTATTGAAATACACTGCTGAATATTTGGCAGGTGTTAAAGTCAAGCCCTGGTTGTTAATATTAATCTCAACAAAACCAGGCATGATTTATATTTCATGACCATTTTCCATCCTCTATTTGACTTATCCTGTCTGTTTTTCACACTGTACCTTTAACACCTCTATGTAAATGACCTATGTTATGATTGGCTGACATGCGTGTAGTGGCGTAGTTCACATGGCAGGCAGAGCTGTTGAATACTAAATAGTTAAACACTAAATACCTAATGATATGTAAACGTGCACAGTTATGGTAATGTACACACGAGAGTGATAGTTGTCATTATCATAATGATTTCTGAATGACCTGTTTTTGCACTTTAGTTTTCATAAATAGTCTAGATGGACTGGTGAGGGTTGTGTTAAAGTAGATCAATGTACTACATAGTATTTCTTCTAAAAGAGCAAGAAAAAAACTTGTTTTCCGAGATAAGTTTCTTTTAAGCAGTTAATTATTAATTTAACATGCTTTGCATACGACATTAATAATTCATCATGACCTAATTATGACCTGGATCAGTACAGTGATGGTATTTCTTGTTTTTTTTGCAGTTGGGATGAAAGCAGCTCCATCAGCAGCGGTTTGAGTGACGGTTCAGACAACCTCAGCTCAGAGGAGTTCAACGCAGGCTCCTCCCTCAACTCCCTGCCAACTACTCCCATTGGCTCCCGCCGAAACTCTGCCATTGTGGTAATTCACTTCTTATTGGATTGAAATATTGCTCTCACAGTCTGCTTTTCTGCTTCAATGTTTGTCAGGTTTGGCTCATTTCTGACACACGATACTGGATCAGTCGAGCCTGAGCACACAGTACTTACTGCTAATGGGATGAATGTGTTACAAACCGCTAACCGCTTTAGAGGGAAAGAGCGCACACCGACTCAGTCAATACTCATCTGAAATCTATCACTACACAGCACAGACAACACAGTTCATCCCACCCAAAGACACTGATGCGACTCTTCCCTGGCCAAGAAGCCTTCGGGGAGTTTCTGGTTTCGTTCTCAATGATGAACTCCCATGTAGTGTTATGCACTCAATCCTCTGTGTGTGAATGTGTGTTTGTGTTGGTTACGATTTGTTGAAGACCACACTGCTTACTGGTTTAGTTTCAGCCATTCAGGCTACCTAAAATCGCTGTTTCTTGGCACTTTGAGAAACATTTGACCACATTATTACGGTTCTGATGTGCCACAGTGACTGTTTTCATTTTAAATGTCATTACGTTGGTCAGATCAGACACCATATTTAAAAGAATAGTTCACACAAAAAAGAAAAACTGTATTCATCTATATGTCGATTCAAACGTGAATATTGTTTCCTTCTGAGGGACTTATGAGAAGCTATGAGACTATAGAATAACACAAGACGAGCAGCTTGATCCAGCCTGAAAAATGTTGATTTCTATCACGATTGAAGCGTTTAGAAACAAAATCCACGAGACAGTTTTTGTCAGATTCCATTGGTGATTTCAAATATGAAATTTAATCGTAAGCTTGCCCAACAGTTTTGGAGAATTTGATGTTTCCCCATTCAAAACATCGTTTCAAAGATGGCCGCCAAGTGAAATTACTTGTCTTAAAGGGACTTTGGACCCTTTCAAAATGTTGTCCATCAAACAGATCTCAATGTTCTTCTAAACTCACATAGCAGCTTTCCCCTGCTCTTCAGTTTATAATACGATCAGTCCTCTGCTTTTTTCCTGATCTGACCCACACGGCTGTCTTTGCCAGAAGAAGGAAATGACATGTCAACATCACAGTTATACAAACATCGAGGTTCAGACAGGTTTAATTGGTCAAATATGTGAGCTTGCTCGTTGCCCATAATTCCTAAGGAGGGAGCAGACATTCCTCGAATGACATCAACCTTTCACAAAGGCTTATTTACGTTTAATAAAGCAGGTATGCCCCTCCACTGGGCTTCTCCTTAACCCGGACACGCTCCATTAAACCTGGGAACATGCTCAGACTCACTCCTCTCACTTTAAATTAAGGAGATGTTAAGTCTTGTTAAGTTTCTCCATGGTTTTATTACTTTATTGTTTGGCAGATACACACAACAGTCTTAAAGGTTACAATTCTTTCAGAAACGTCATTGCTGTAATTTAATATAATATATAGACCCCCAATATAAAACATCTAAAAACAATATAAAATCTAGATTTTCTTGGCGACACTTTATGATAATTTTAAACAGAAATGTTAAACATTATCACATTATGTAATGCGTAATATCACTGAACTTTTCATATACTATACCATTCAAAAGTTTGGGTTCAGTATTTTTTTTTTTTTTTAAAGAAATTAATACTTTTATTCAGCAAGGACGGATACAATTAATCAAAAGTGACAGTAAAGACATTTATAATGTCAAATTTCTATTCATCAAAGAATCCTGAAAAAAAAAAAGTTTTCACAAAAAGATATGAATGATATATATATATATATATATATATATATATATATATATATATATATATATATATATATATATATTAGAATGATTTTTGAAGGATCATGTGACACTGAAGACTAAAAACACTGGTATTGATCCTGCAAATTCAGCTTTGATCACAGGAATAAATTACAATTTAAAATATATTGCAATATAAAACAGTAATACTATTTCACAATATTACTGTATGTTTAGTTTATTGTTGATGCAATAAATGCAGCCTTGGTGAGAAGTCTTCTCTACAAAAATTCAAAAATTATAAATAAAATCCTACCAAACCCAAACTTTTGAAGAGTATTTTTACCAGTTAACTGTAGCCTTCACTTTTACCATGTTGGTTTCACTTCTGCATTGCCTGACTAAAAAATACTGAAAAATAATAGTATAAAATATAAATATCCAAATTTATTTTCCCGTTCACTGTGGTATTGCTGATTGAAAACCCTGGAAATCTGATCATTTAATGCAAATCAAGTTTAAAATGAAAAGTTACAAATGTTTGTGCTGATATAACGCTCACACCTTTAAGTAAACCCATGACAACGAGAAGCAGAAAGATAGAGCCGAAAGTAAACAAACTGCTGTGGAGAAGAAACACTCAGCGTGTGTTACTTCTCTTCTTCTCTTCGGCTCGTGTTGGAACGCATCCACAGTGCATCTCATAAAGCAGAAATGGACAATGAAAACAAAACTTCCATGTTTGGTGTTTTGAACTGGCATTAAAATACTGTTTTTGTTTCATCGTGTGCTGGTTTTAGAGTCCTATGTTATGTTAAACTAGTAAGTTAACATGAACTAAGAATGAACAATACTTCTTCAGCATTTATTAATCTTAGTTAATATTCATTTCATGTTATTAAAATCATAGGTGGTATTTGTTAACATTAGTTAATGCACTGTGAGCTAACATGAACTAACAAATGAACAGCTGGATTTTTAATTAACATTTTAAGGTATGACACTTTTAGGATGTTTTAATGGTACAATATAATAATGGACCTTTATTATTATTTGCCAAAAGATCGAGGCAAATTTGAGGCCATTCGAGGCCATGAACGTTTTTAAAAAGGTATGTTTGCTTTATTTATAAAACAGAATTATCAAATAGGGTAGAAATTATGACCTATACTGTGGAAGTTTCAAAGTAGTTCAGAAATATAATATTGTAAGGGTCTGTTCACGTGCACTTTTCCATTCTGCTGTGCCACTGTTTCATTGTTTTTCGATTAAACGCGTTAGACGAACATCTTTAACCATCTTTAACAACCATCTTTTACACTTGCGCCTTTTACAGGATCGTTCGCATGATATTTTAAAAACGCGGTGCTCAAGTTAAAAGAAGTTACAATTAAAAATTCTTGTCTCAACACATAGCAATTTTTTCATTCCACTGACCTGCATCTTCACAGCAAAACATGTGTTCTGTGAACCAGTCCTTAGCACTTTAGTGCTATTTAAATGTGTTTAAACTGAAATAGTCGGAGTGTTTATTTTAACGTGGACTCTTCCCACAGCTGCGCACTGATGCAGAGAAGCGCTCGCTGGTTGAAAGCGGCCTCTCCTGGTACAGCGAGGAGGGGAAGGCTCAATGCCGGAACGAGGGAGTATATGAAACGGGCAGCCTTAAGGCCGAGTCATCCAGCAAGTGGAAAAAGAGCAGATCGCAGGATGACGCAGCGGTCAAGGGTGAACTGAGGAAACCGCAGACGCTCGGCCACCCGCCCAGCGGACTGAAGAAGAGCCGAAACCCTCCTGTAGGAGTGACCTCCCCCATCACACACACCTCACAGAGCATGCTCAAAGTGCCAGGAGGTTAGTGATATCACACACTGACATACACACAGCTGATGCTGTGGAAACACATGCAACACATGTCATCAGTTTACCATCATTCCTGATGCTCCAGCCGCTAGTCTTCCCAAACACTGCCATAAATGAACTAATGAACAAACAGGTCACATATTATTACATATTTGCTATCAAATTCATGCTTATATGTCTCTTGGTATTGGATAGGGATGCAATAGGCTATATACTGTAGCTCACTAGCTTTTTTTTATTTATTTAATATTTAAAAACAAAATAATTTAAAAACATTATTATTCATATTTAAAAGCACTAATAATTAAAATAATCTATTTTTTTACATTTCTAAATGGATATGCATATTTTTCATTAATTTTAGGATTGATCCTAGTACTCGGTGTATAGTTTATTTATTTAGACAAAATAATAAGGAATTTTAATATCAAATATTTAATATCATTTATCAGTCATAACATGACAATTATTATCAGCTTATCATGCAGTATTAATATTTAAAAGCACTAATAATAATAAAAAAAACATTGTTAAATGTATTTTTTTGTAAATTTCTAAATAAATATGCATTTTTCATTGATTTTATGATTGATCTTAGCATTCGGTGTATAGTTGTTTATTTATTTATTTAGACAAAATAATAAGGAATTTTAATATAAAATATTTAATATAATTTATCAGCCATAACATGAAAATAATTATCAGCTAATCATGCAGTATTAATA